>JAIUZE010005993.1:0-20708 GCA_022085475.1 Heliosperma pusillum
CCGTGAGAGTTGTCGTTTTGTGTCGTTGTCTTTGAATGCGTGATTTCATGATCTTATTCATGGTCATTGCATGACTTGGCAGCGTCAAGGTCTTGGTTCGTGAATGGATGATAATATGTTGGATTTATTGTGGTCATCGCATGACTTGGAATGGTATGTTTGTCGAGTCTCAATCTTATCAATCTTATACCGCTAACGGTGAGATGCAAGCCCTAGTTAGCGTATTCGATTGCCTAAGAGTGTCTTTCCCGAGTCTTTGAATAACATGATGGTTACGGATTGGATTTCCACATGATCTTATCATTTTCTATAGAATTGCCTATCTAATCTTATCGCAACTCACATGTATATATATATGTATGCATGCTTTACTTTCGTATTACCTTATATGTACGTTTGATGTGATATGGCTGGGAGAACCCGGCGTTACTCCCCACTGACTGTGGCATTCATGTTTTTCCTGGATGAACATGTTGCTTGCATGGATGGCTTTTTGCTTTGACTATTTTGGGTTCGGGTGTGAGCTAGCGGGCGTTGTCCCTGGAAGTTTCACCTCTAGACGAATTTAGCTAGTTTTGCTAAACACTTGTTCTTTGCTAACATTTGGAGAGACCCCGTCTCTTTGTTGTATTTTGTACTTAGTTTGTAATATTTTGACACTACTCGTTTTATCTATCTTGCATGTATAAAGGTTTTTAAAAATACCGTATTTCCGCATATTATTTCACATGCTTGTATGTTTTATATTTTCGCACTCGCGAGGGTTGTCACAGTTGGTATCAGAGCTTTATCGCTCCCGACGCACACACGTGAACCCTAACTTAAACTACTTGACCTTGAAATAATAAATGAGAGATGGGTAGAAGTTAAGGTCTTGATTTGGTAGTCTATTTGTTTATGCTAATTGATAGGAGTAACTTAATTTGTTTTTGTTTCTTATGAAGATGGTTGAACCTCGAGTAGAAGAGAACGTTATCCTCGGGGCTCTTACTCAATTTCTGAGAAATCATCAAGAGGCGGCTAATGTTAGTGCCAACCAAGTCCCTCCTCATAGAGAAGACAATTGCCAAGGAGGCTATGCTTGGGTGGCTAGCCAAATTGCTAGGAGCAATATTACGCCTTATGGTGGTGAGCCGGACCCTACCGAGCTCTCGGAATGGTTTCGAGAGATGGAGAACCAATTTGACTATTACCAAGTCCTTGAAGAGGACAAGGTAAGGATTGCTCAGTTCTTCCTGGTAAGGGAGGCAGACTACTGGTGGTCGATTTCCAATCCCACCGCTATTCTTGAAATCAATTTCGAGTGGGAATGTTTCAAGTCTCTTATTGAGGACCGATTTTACCCCATGAAGCTCAAGCAGCAAAGACTCAGAGAATTCATCGATTTCAAGCAAGGTGATTTGATGACCCAAGACTTCACCACTCAATTCAACAGGCTTGCTCGCTTTGCGCCAGGACTCTTCAAGGATGATGAAGATAGAACTTTTTACTATCGTAATAAGCTTAGTGCCTTGCTCCAAAGCAAAGTAAGGAGGAGCTCTACATCTTTCGGAGAGTTGTATGATGATGCCCTTCGGGCCGAGGACTCCATGAAGGCCTTTAGTGATGGGGCGAAGATGAAGAATCCATCTCCTTTTCCCCCTTTCAATCCAAGGTCAAACTTCCATGACAAAAGACCTTTCTCTCCCTCTTATTCTAATGCTTATGCTAGCCAGAGACATTTCAATGCTCCCTCTCAAGCTCCAGCTCGAAGTCGATTTTGCGACGGTTGTAGGAAACCCTTTCACTCGGGAGTAGGATGCTATGATAGGCCCCTCTTTTGCTTTTTCTGCAAGAAGCCTGGACACCTCATTCGTGAATGTCCCAATCGTCAGACTTCCGCACCCGGTGCCAAAGCTAAAGGATCCAGCTATGTACTCCGCCGAGCCGAAGTCGATGCCCCCCCCGGAGATCGTGTCTGGTAGTTCACTTCCTTAAATCAACCTCGTCTTCCTTTTTCGCCTTCGTCTTTTAATTCCTTCTTATCGTAGTCTTTAATGATGCTTCCTAATGTTCCTTGTATCATGTTCATTTATCCCTACTCTCTTGTGAGGTAGTTTACTTTTTAGCTATCGTAAGGATTAGTAGGCGTGTTTTGAAGAAGATTCAAATATGGTACCTACCCGTCCTATTGAGCTAGTTTCATGTTTAGATGATTATAAGGAATTGAGGATAAGCTTAGGATGAAACTCTCCTAGTGGTTTTAGACTATGAAAGCTTGTCGTTGCAATATCTTTTTGAGGATCGAAATAAGCATGATGATAGTTGATAGTTGTGGTTAAGAATTTTAGTGGTTCTTTAAATTTTACTTGGAGAAATTGTTGTTTTAAATGTTGGACCCTAACGGGAATAAATACTTTGTGGAATTTGGATTGGATGACACAACTTGAGGAATATGGTCATAAGCGAAAACCAATGTATTGAGAGTTTGGAAGAGCTAAATAAATTGATTTACGGTCGCATTGCCCTACGATTGGCAAAAGTTAAAGTGAGATGGGATTTTGTGACTAATCTCTTTTGAGGTTTGTGATTTAACTTTTGAAGATGAGAAAGTTCATTGTTAATAATTTAGGATAATGAGTTTTGGAATAAAATGGATCGAAGGATTTAATGGTAAGTCTCTTTTACCTTGTGGTTGTTAGCGGTCTTGTTTCCCTAAATATAAATATTTTGAAGGTGGTTTCCAATAAGAGTTTTGATGGAGCTAAAAAGATTAGAGTACGTAATGAAATTTTTATGTGGGTTGTTAGTTGTGGAGTCTACCGGGCCAATGGACCTTAGAAGACTCTAATTGAATTTGAATATTTGGGAGTTGTTACTCGAAGTGTCATGATTAGGAAATATTTTGGTAGGAATCTGATGATTTAAAATGTTGAGAATGTATTGCACTCTCTTGAGGACTAGTTTACTCGTGGAGTTAGTGATGTCGAGTTGCGATCGACATTTGAATTTTCATAGATGGAAGATAGTATTGTGGTTCATTCCTCTCTTTTCCCTCCAATTGATCCTTACTCAATCCGTTACTCTTCAATCCTTCCCCTTTTTGGTCCTTTTTGCTCGTTGGTCGTATCTCTTAGTATCACGATTTGTGATTCGATGTTCGAGTCGCTCTACGTTCGGGTATTGTCTCCTTATTTTGATTCTACCCTTGAGAAAACTTTCAAATCTCCATATCGTAATCCTAATTTAACTTTTTAAAATAGTCTAAAGATGATTTGTGTACCCTCTTTTGGAGAAAACAGATTTCTTTCCCTTTTATATTTGGATTTTGTGTTTGGTTGGATGTTTGGACTTGTCATTGGAGACGTCTGGTGACTAGTCTTGCACTTACTAACACTTGTTTTGATTTTCGATTTCCCTGTTTCGGCATTGATTTAATTTGTGATAGCTAGAGTTCTCGTTCACGACGGGCACTCTTGTGATTCGTAAATATAGTTTCTCACTTATGAAAAATTTACTTAAAACGTTTTCGAGAAGAACATCATTTCATAAATGTTTCCCTTATAAAAGTTTTCGTATTAGTTTTGAAACCCGATTCTTGTCCTTGATACTCTTATTTTCTACTCTCAAGTTTCGAGGACGAAACTTTTTAAAAGGTGGGGTGATTGTAACACCCGGAAATGTACCCTATTTTTCTAGTGAAAATAGTTTACGGATACTTTTCAGCAAATTTAAGTTTTAATATAGAAGTTTATGTTCCGAGTCGAGTTTAGAATTTCCGGGTTCGTATTTGGAATTTCCGCGAGATTTCATGAGAATCCCGTCTTAAGGCAAGTTTGACTTTTTGTTGACTTTTCCTTATTCATACTCATACTCCTCACTTAACCTATTTCATTCAACACAAACCAAAACCATTTCTTCTTCCTTAAGCAACCAAAACCTTGCCTCCAATTTTGATCCATCTTTGAATCTCCGTATCTCCTTCGTTTCTTGCTAGAATTCACGTAAGTTCGTCTCATTCTTCCCCTCTTACCTTCCTCTATCCGTATTGATAATAAAATTACCGCCTTTCTCGCTTTTCAAACTTTCCGTCTTTCTCAAGATGAATTTTATTCATCTTTTATGATCTATTTGTAGGTGGTGACCTCCAAGATCCCGACAAAGATTACTTTCTAATTGAAGAGGAGCTTGACGAGTAGTGAAGACGCATAAAGGTAACGGTGAAGGGTTACTCGATATCATTTACGTGTTTTATGTGATTTCTAGGATAGAAACCGTGTTTAGATTATGGTTAGTGAACTTAGGACTTGTATTATTGTTGATGGATGTTGTTTGTTGAATATTCATATGTGAATTGATGAATTAGAATGATAATCGATAATTGATTGATAAGTGATATTTTGTATTGATTTATCCCCCGTTTTAGCTCGATTTCTATATGATTTATGCACTTTGTTAAGTGATTAACGAGCTAATACTGCTATTCTAGTTGTTTTGCGTGTTTTGGCTCGTTTTTTAGGAAATGAAGCGGTTTTGCTGTATTTTCCTACTTTATGGAGCAAAGACACTAGGATACGAGTTTTCAAGGAATTGATGATAGCCAGTTCACAATTTAATTAAAATTTCGCTACATCTTTCTTCGAATGGACTCAATTTGGATTTTGGCTTTGGACTTTAAGAAGAAAACTCA
The DNA here is from genome assembly GCA_022085475.1 of Heliosperma pusillum. Taxonomy (NCBI): domain Eukaryota; kingdom Viridiplantae; phylum Streptophyta; class Magnoliopsida; order Caryophyllales; family Caryophyllaceae; genus Heliosperma; species Heliosperma pusillum. Next base: position 4,670 of record JAIUZE010005993.1, read on the forward strand.
ACCCAAGTCAAGATAAGATCAGCCCAAGCCCAATTCCGTAATGCATTGACCAAAGACTAAGGCATAGGATTCCGTGCCTAAGATGAAAAGACGGAAAATCCGACTTACACAAAAACCCGATCGGATTGCCTGTTACCCGATCGAGTATTTCTGCAAGAAGACGTTACTTGGCTCTTCTTCAATCCGAGCTTAAATGGGAGGTTTAATGCATTGACTAGGGTACGAATAAGCAAGAGGATCAGCAGCCATGCAGCCTTATAAAAGCCAATGATCATCCAAGCATCAAAACACACAATCTTACAATAATCTAATAATCTATTATCACTTCTTTTAGCACATTTTCTTACAAGTTTTTATAGCTTTCTTAGTATTTCTCTAGTGTTTACTTAGCTTTTGTTATTGGGTATTTGTTCTTACTTTCATTCTTATATACTCATTTTCCTCATCGGTAATTCTCTAATCTTATTTACTTATGCAATTTTAACCACCATGAATTATAATCTCATTAGTATCATTTTCACAATATTGTTGTTAGTAGGAAATCAACATAAAATCAATTTAGTTAAAACCAAAGTATTATTTAGCATGTCACATTATAATTTACCTAATCATATAATCCTTAAAAATATCATTAGAATGATTGTTGACATAATCACCATAATCACTTTAGTGCTTACATTTCATAGTCTAATTTCATATATCTTTTTCTTGCTAATTTACTTAATCACATAATCACATAGATTAGATTAATTCTAATATTGTAAAATTATTATTGTGTAAATAAAATAAATAGAGTTGTAATATTTGAAATGATTTACAAGTCAAATGAATTATAAGAAGAGTAGTTACCAATTGAACCGTCTAAATTGTTTCTTCCTTTGGTCGTGTCAAATTCTATAACTTTGTTTAGTGGCCATAAACAATTGTTTGTAGTAGTCATTTCTATCTTTATGACGAGAGTTGGGATAGGAATTAGGACTATCAATAGGGGTTTAGTGACCTAACCATGCTGAAAGGACGTTAGGACCCACTAAAAGGTCGGTACGAATCCGGAAGGAATATACCGCTACAAGGCCTAGACAATCATAATTAATTCTAATATTGGTATCTATGAAACTTTTAACTAGTTTTACATGTATTTCTCTTTCACTATATCAACTTGATTAGTTAGTTTAATTTATCGTTTTAGATAGTTTATTTTATTGTCTTTTTATTTCTGTTATTAGATAGTTTACTTTATCGTTATCTAGTTAGTTTATCGTCTTTTTATTCCCGTTCCTAGATAGTTTTTATTATTGTTATTCTCTGGTTAATTAGTTTAGCTAGTTAGACTTTCAATATTGTCATTTAAATACCGTCTTTAGTTAGAAATTAGTTGTCAATATTCGGATCAGAGGACTTCCCCGATCGGGTACGTGACAACCCGATCGGGTATGTCTTATGTTCTGGGTTTTTTGTTTTGTAATTTACATATTTGTTCTTACATATCGTCATTTATATTCTTGTCGTTTTACTTTATGTTAATAGTTCAGACAAACAACTCAAGTGACTCGATTTTAAATGAAAACCAATCCATAACAATTCATAAGTAACACGTACTCCCTGAGGATCGACACCCTACTTCCCTAATTACATTCCTTATGTTGTTAGCCTAGTCCGGGTAAATTATTTTTGTTTCGGGACCGCGACAGAACCGATCATTGATGAATGTTGAACATGGATGAAACAAGGCATTTTCGTGTGAATTGGACCCCAGCCGGTCGACCGGCAGCCGGTCAGACCACCGGCTGGGGCACCTGCTGTATATTTTGGCATTTTTACGTGATTTTGGAATATGAGGTTGGGCTCAGCCGGTTGACCGGCAGCCGGTCAGACCACCGGCTGAGACACCCCTCTCCTTCCTTTGTTTTTCAAGTGACCCTTTGGTCCCAGCCGGTCGACCGACAGCCGGTCGACCTGACCAGCTGGGACACACTGACATTTTACATTGGTTTTTCATATGATAGTTGGCCTGAGCCGGTGGACCGGCAGCCGGTCAGCCTGACCGGCTGGCTCCTGCTGGAAATTATTTGTGATTGTTGTTTACGGTTTTCATTTATAATAATTCCGATTGTTCGTTTATCGTATAATTTTACGTAGTGACTTCTAATATCAATGTTTTGGACTTATGATATTTCTTTCGCTTGTATCACATGTTTTGTGACGGTTTTTGCTATGTCCCACTTTGAGTCGGTTTTTACAAATGATACGGTTTGAGCACTATTTTGTCTTGTGCTTTGTACTCTCATTCCCTTGGCTACCTTCCCGTTCGTAAGGCTGGAATGTCGGAACGTAGAGGTATCCTACTGCTTAAATGCATGTGTTAGTGGGCATACGACGACGTTGTTGGGAGTTGAACTCTATGCGTTGATCGACCCGGCCGTCAAATGTTGTGTACTTGCGAGGTGGTGTTATTTGCATGTAGCGTACCGCATGTTATGAGACTTGAGCTCTTTTCCGCCTCTTTCGTGAATTGATCTACCGAATTTGGGGTACTCGGCATTTTCTTTGTAAGACCGAGTCTTGGATGCAAAACGTCATCGCATGTCGAATCGGAAAATGTGATTCCGAGAATCTGGCCAGGTTTAGATTAGGAACCGTTTAATTATCGTTCCTACCAGGAGGAAATTAGTCTACATATACGAAATGGATTGAATCGTGTATGCGTTCAGGGAAGGCTTTTCTCCCGTGGATGCCCGTTATCATACTTGCCATGTACACGGTCTAGTGCGTTTTCATTTCAGTGAGAGATGTCGTTCTTGTGCGTCGTTCTTGATGCGTGAGTTCATGTGCTTATTCATGTCTTGCATGAATTGGGGCCCCGTCTATGTATTGGGTTGTTTGAATGGATTATAACTGATGGATTTATCATGGTCATTTTATGACTTGGCAATGGTTGTTTGGCGGTCTCAATCTTATCAAACTTATACCGCTAACGGTGAGATGCAAGCCCTTAGTGAGCGTCATCTGGTGCCCTAAGATGTCTTCCCCATTCTTTTAATAACAGATGTTTTCGATTTGTATTCCATATGCTCTTATCATTATATATTGAATTGTCTATCTATCCTTATCGTATTTCACATGTATATCTATATATGCATGCTTCTACTTTTGTATTTCCTTTTATGTACGTTTAATGTGATATGGCTGGGAGAACCAGGAGTTACTCCCCACTGATTGTGGCGTTCATGTTTTTCATGGATGAACAGGTTGCTTGCATGGATGGCTTTTTGCTTTTGACTATTTTGGGTTCGGGTGTGAGCTAGCGGGCGTTGTCCCTGGAAGTTTCACCTCTAGACGAATTTAGCTAGTTTTGCTAAACACTTGTTCTTTGCTAACATTTGGAGAGACCCCGTCTCTTTGTTGTATTTTGTACTTAGTTTGTAATATTTTGACACTCCTCGTTTTATCTATCTTGCATTTATAAAGGTTTTTAAAAATACCGTATTTCCGCATATTATTTCACATGCTTGTATGTTTTATATTTCCGCATTCGCGAGGGTTGTCACAACCTTAGCATCTTTCATATAGATACTCATTACCGCTATAGGGGAAGGATTTTCGCTGCGAAAAATACAGTTGTTTCGCATTTGCCATATACTACGTAGGATAGCAACGAAAAAGATGATAAGCTCATTTGCATCGTCCATTTTGTAAAGATACATGATCCAGTTGATAACCCAATTGCCCAGATTAAGATGATCATTATTGATTGATCGGATACCCAGAATAGAAGAAGACCATATACGATTGACAAAATGACAGTCTTTGAAAAGATGTTCCAGCGTTTCAATTTTGGTGTTATCCTTACACAGGTGACAATGTTTATCAACCGTAATGCCCCTTCGACCGAATTCAGAACCCACAGGCATTGTCTTAGTTATAACTTTCCATAAAAGAATCTTCCAGTTTTGAGGGATTTGGAGATTCCATAACCTTTTTTGACAAGAAGATTTTTCAATATTACCAATACGCGACATATCCTTTGGAGTGCTGACTGTATCTTGTAGAGCTTTTAGAGCAATGCCATATCCACTTTTAACAGTGTACTTATCAGAGGTAGTTTTAGTCCAATAGATCTCATCATCAACTCGCGTGTGACATAAAGGAACGGCAGAGATACGCCTTTCCCAATCACAGTTGAAAAGAGATTTAATAAGTGAATGGTTCCAGCATCCTGTTTGGTGAATAAGCTCCCGAACATGACGTACTGGGTCATGAAATCCGGGAGGGGGGTCAATCATAGGCTGAGAAATTTCTCCATTAACCCATCTTGTGCTCCATATATTAGCTTCAGAGTTTGAACCCACTTTCCAACCTATGTTGCGCAGATGGAATTCCATACCAGCCTGAAGCCCCTTACATCCCCATGATGCGTTATTGATATTCTTGATAGAGTTAACATTGATATGCGAGTCTTTCGTTAGGATTTTATCTCGAAAGATTTTTGAGAAAACAGATAGCTGATCCTTCTTAATGAGCTTCCAGGCTTGCTTAGCTAAAAGGGCAAGATTTAAGCAACCAATGTTTCTAATTCCTAGCCCGCCATGACTTTTTGGGAGACTAAGAAAATTAGAACTACACCAATGAATAGACTTAGATTTACGTGTCCCAGCCCACCAAAAATGCGTCAGTAAAGAATTAATCTTCTTAGACACACTTACCGGTATTTTGAATGCCGATAGGAAGAAATTTGAGAGGGTGGATAAGACAGAGGAAATCAAAGTAAGTCTACCTGCTGATGAAAGAAAAAGCCCATTCCAAGAAGAGATCCTTGTTTTAACTTTCTCAAGCAAGCTGTCAAAGATATTTCTCTTCGAAGTATCAAAATCAGTTGAGATTCCCAGATATTTGCCAATACCTTTGTTATTGCGGATCCCAAATTTTCGTAGTCCATTGATCATTTCAGAAATTGTAGAATTTGGTCTGAATAAAATACCACACTTTGTTTTATTAATTTTTTCTCCAGAAGCATTGCAGAATAAATCAATAACCTTGATTAGATTATTAATATAATTAGGCTTGTTTTGGATGAAGAATATTGCGTCATCCGCAAAGAGGAGATGATTGATCGGCATGATCGATCTTCCAATTTTAATCCCTTTTATAAGTCCGTTCTCCTGGGCCTTCGTCAGTTGTAAATATAATATTTCAATACAAAGAACAAATAAAAAAGGAGATAGAGGATCACCCTGTCGAAGACCGCAATTCGGTCTGAAAGGCTGTGTCGGAACGCCATTGAGAAGAACTTCATAAGATACCGAGGTTACACATTCCATAATAATCTTTATAATGTTTGGTGGGAACCCAAATGCTGTAAGACATTGTTTTAGGAAAGACCAATTAATCCTATCGAAAGCTTTACTTAGGTCAACTTTGAGAGCTAGTTTCCTGAATTTACCCTTCTTATGAGAGTTAATGTTTTTAATGATCTCATGAGCAATAAGGATGTTGTCAGTGATTTGTCGTCCCGGCACAAAAGCATTCTGAAAATCGCCAATCAGATAGCCCATAACTCTATTAAGACGATTTGAGATGCATTTGGTAATTATTCGCATAATCACATTACATAAACTAATGGGTCTATAATCTCCTACCACCTCAGGGTTAGGGCATTTTAGTACGAGAGTGATGAAAGTGCGATTCATTTCCTTTAGCACGTTACCAGTATTGAGAGAGTTCAAAACTCCTTTAGTAACATCATCTTTAACACAGTGCCAGCATTTTTGGAAGAAGAGAGCAGGGATACCGTCAGGCCCTGGAGATTTGAGGCTACCAAGTTGAAAGACTGCTCTCCTGACATCTTTAGGTGTAAAAGGTTTGCTTAGGAAGTCCCAATCATCTCCCTTTACTTTGACCTTTAATCCCGTAAAAAGATCCCCAAAATTATTTAAAGTCTCGTTTGATATCCCTGGATTATAAATAGTGGAAAAATAATTTACAAACTGATTTCTAACCTCGCTTAGATCAAAAGTCCAAAGACCATTATTAAGCTTAATTCCGCAGATGGTGTTAATCCCTTTTCTAACTTTAACCCAGTTGAAGAAATATTTAGTACAAGTATCCCCATCAATTGACCAATTCAACTTCGCCCTTTGCTTCCAATATATAGCCACCGACCTCGAAAAATCTTTTAATTCTTCATTAATTTTGTCATAATGATCCTCCTTACCTTCATAAATAGCTATGTTTATTGCTTCTTCAAGCTTTTCATGAAAATCCTCCCAACGTCTTTTCCAATTAGCCTTTTTATCAAGAGACCATCTTTTGAGTTCAGATCGAATAAGAACAAGTTTTCTTACAAGCCTATAAGATGGTGACCCAATATATGAAGTATTCCATTCTTTCTCAATAATATCAATACATTCCTTATATTCGAAGTTCCATGCTTCAAGTTTATAAGGACGTCTACCTTTTATATTAGTAAGATTAAAATCCAGCTCAATAGGTGCGTGATCGGAAATTTGAATTGGGAAGTGTTTGACTCCTGTATTAGGGAAGTGGGAGAGCCAATCTTTAGAGCCCATTGCCTTGTCAATTCTCTCATAAACCCGTTTGTTACCTTTCCGGTTGTTGCACCATGTAAATTTCGGCCCCTTGAAAGGAATATCAATAAGTTCATTATCAATTTTCCATAGATTGAAATTGTGAGCACCTTGTATGCTATTCTTATTACTACTTTGCTTATTATTGTAAAATTCAACTTGGTTGAAGTCTCCTAGTATGATGTAGGGTCCATGTAATGAGGATATTTTATTGCTTAATTCATTCAGAATAGTTCCACGATTTGAGACAGATGGGCAACCATAAAACAAGATCAAATACCAAACCAAACCATTGCACTTTTCATTGAGCAAAACGATGTAGTTATTTGATTTTACAATACATCAAAATCGTGACTCCGTCCGCCATCCCACCCAAAGCCCACCAGAGGCACCATTTGAATCAACACCTTCAAAACAATTAAACCCAGACCCTCGAAACATTGGACTGATTTTGTCTGCCTTACATTTAGTTTCCAACAGAAAAATAAAATCATAGAGATTGTTACATATCAACGCTCTTATCTTGGGAACTATAGGGGAGAGCGTATCATTAAGTCCCCTAAAGTTCCACGCCAGACCAATCATGGTGTACGAGGAGGTTGAAATGGGACAACCTCCGCAATACCCATAGTATCAGAAGTGGGACTTTCATTAGAGCTAGCAACTTCAAATTCATCAATACTGAGACGTAATCCATCTGAATTAGGGAAAGAAAAATCATCGACCTTCATTTTAAATGCAGCATGATAGTCTGCTGTATTAGCTTCATTATTAGCAGCATTCTTGGTGTAGAAGTCTCTAATGTCTTGATCATTCATGCAGCAATTTCTCTTGGCCAAGTGAGTAAGATAGGATTTAGCATAACCAATTGAAGTAGGTGATTCTTCTAGGATAGGAGAATATCCTGGCATACTGCTGCTCTTCCTTTTTCTAATTGCCCTAGCTAAATCTCCATATTCTGCTCGTTCACCAGTGACTGATTGCCAATCAGCTAACCCCATCATACCCTCAGAACATCCCCTTAAGTTTTCCACCTCAGATTTATCAGGTAACTCGCTAAGGAGTCCTGACTCTGGCTCTGGCCCTGACAGAAGGTCGTCATTATTACAGTTTGGAATCATCATAGAGATAGATGTTGAGGCAGCCTGCAATTCAATTCCCTTCAGTTTAATAGATTCTGAAGCGAGAGAGATAGGATGGTTAAAGTCTGATGCAGCAGATAGATGACCAGTAAGATGCCTTGAATTTCCAAAGTTAAGTTCCAGCACTGTGTTGACTTCAGATGGACTTTCATCCATAATTTGATGCATAATTTCTTCTGACCATGCTGGCAGGGAATCAGAATTAGCAGGGTGATCAGTTGTGGCTTCAGGAGATGGAGATGAGGAGCTAGAGGTATCATCAATGGTAATTATAAGATTTTGATCAGCATCATCATCATCATCATTGCTCTGATCATCCCTAGAGCTATTGATTCCCATATGATAATTATTGCTTGGAGGATAGTGGTAGTTAGATGGGAAACCATTAGGTGGAGGATCAAAAGTTTGATTGTAGCCCATATTGTCATCCTCCATTCTTGCCCATTCAATATCACTCTCAATCCTGTTTAGAATACCCTCTTGAATATTCAAGTTCCTGTCAAATGGGATGACATTTCTGCGAAAGAGCCCATAATCCACATAAGGATCGTCATTAGCAATATCAAAACCCATCTCAGTCTCCATGATATCATCCATTGAATCTTCAGGGGCTGTAATAAAGTCTTCACTTGAGGATTCATGCATCTCATGATCAAGAGTTGCATCCATAGCAGTATTGTTGATTCCATTTTCATCATCCATAGCAGCATTATCAAGAGCAGCATTATCATCATTAAAAGTAAATCCTCCAATATTAGGGTGAACAGAGTGTTGTCCCTCATTATTGATGATATTCATATTACCCAAATTAGAATTCTCACAAGCATTAGCATGGTTATTGCCCCCACCTTCTGGGTAGAAAGATTCATATCTCCCATTTTGATTGTCAATATTATATGACTGATTGAGTCCCTGGTCACTGTTAGGATTAAAGGAATTAAAGTCATTATGATTATTATTATTGTTACTTACCTGAAAGATCACTGGCCCTGCAAATGGTTGAGCAGTTACAGCAAATCTCATCCCTGGGTAAACCCTTCCTCCTGGTGTAGTGCCCAGATCAAAATCAATAACCCTTTCTTCCTCCTCTTCAGCAGCATATGAGTTATTAAGGCGGCCATCCAGATTTAGCCTTGAAGAAACAAAACGAGTAGTAGAGGGAGTGGCCCTTAAATCCATATTGAACATAGTGTGATTGCTATGAGCCTGAAAAACTGCAAAACCTCGCTCTGAAGATCTGTCAAGCATCCCATTGACGCTAGAGACAATCGTCATGATGCTTTCCCTGCAACATGCTGTTTTGTGACCTATTTTGCCACATCTTATGCAGTATTTAAATACATCCTCGTATCTAAATTGAACCCAGAGTAAATGATTTTCATCCATAGCAAGGAAGAAGCCAGGCACAAGCGGCTCATTCAGCTTGATACATACTTTAATTCTTAGAAAATCATTATTAGGAATCTCATCAAATTCATCAACGATGAAATCATGACTTAGTAGATTACCAGCAATGTTTGCAACATGCATTGAGAGATATTCAAATGGTAGTCCACATACTCTAACCCAAAGAGCCGCATATGGGAACCTAACTGTTCTAGGTATAGATCCTGGTAACCAGCGAGTCAAGACCATAATAGCTCCAAAGAAAGTGGCATAAGTTTTGCTTAATATATCTTCCCTATCAGCATCATTTTGACAGCGAAGGACATAAATGTCTCCATGATTATAAACTTTTACTCTTCCTCTTGTACTCCATTTGTCACGAATAATGGCATTGATCTTACAAGCCTTAAAGATACGATAATCCACTAGAAACCCTAAAATACATTTTCCCTAAAACTCTCTAGATCGTCCCAGAGTTTCTGGATCAATATTAATAACTGGACCAGACCTCGGATACCTCCATGCATTTGCATGTTCAGGGTTTAGAGGATGAAAATTAGCATTAGGGAACGATTGATGATAGTTTTGATGATTGTAAATGTTATTGTGGGAATATCTTTGATAAAAAGGGTGATGATAATTGATATCACCTTGGTTTGGATTGATATTTTCTTCCATGATTAAGGAAAGTGATGGAGAATGATGATCAACAACATGCAAGAACTTATTTAAATAGAACTGGAGCCCTAGAAGCATGTAAGGGAACGCCCAATAGAAATCAGCAGCAACTCAGAGTATTGGTTGCGACTCTTCGAGAAGTGAAAAAGGAAGAATAGCCAGTGAATGGAGGTTATAAGCAATGATGAAGCTTAGATTAGCTCAGAGAAAACTAATGATTGCTTTGTAGGTAGTTGCAGAGATTAAGGGAGAAGGAGGCGTGCAAAATTCTTCGAATGAGACAAGATACAAACGACAAAAAGTAGAAACAGAAAAGCCTCAGGTGAGGAATGACTCTCTCTAGATTTTTAGAGAGAGAAAGATTTTGTTTTCTCACATTATGGACCAAAAGTTAGTTCAAAATTTCAAGCTAAGGAGGCATCGAACTACCGTGTGTGTCTCTCGTTTTAGCTTTTACTCCCTTTTGTCGGTGAACCAAGTACATACAAATATTATTCCAAATTAATGTATGGACAGTATATTTTTATATTTCAGAAAGAAATATGGAGCATAATTATGTATTTATATAACGTGGAAATATATAAATAATGGCATACATTTATATATATATATATATATATATATATATATATATATATATATATATATATATATATAAATAGGGATCAAATGAGTCCACCCCAAAACCTTGAGTCCATGAGTCCTCTTTAAGGCCCTTAGATCTTGAAGATGGATGGTTAGGATGAAAACACAAAAATTGTCATTAACAATGTGTTTAACCCACTTTCTCTCACTTCACTAATTAACCACTAATATCTCATTCCCTCTAATTCATTTCTCACACAACTCATCCACTCCTACTTCTCTCTAAATTTCACTCTTCCTTCTCTCTAAAACTTCATCCTATATTCTCTCTAAATTCACTCACTCCACCACCCTCACTTTCTCTCTTCTTCTTCTTCATCATCTCCCACCGTCCCCACCGCCGACCACCAGCGGCCACCACCGACCACCACTAAAAAAAACCACCACCAAAAAAAAAAAAACTAGATCTAAATAATACCACCACCGTTCACCACCCCCACAACACCCACCACAAATACCAACAAAAATAAATCTGAAAAAAACCCTCAAATACCACCACCACCACCACTTCCTCCTCCCTCCTCTTTCCTGCCGCCCTCTCAACCGCCGCCCCTATCTCCTTCATCCGCCTTCCTGTCGTCCCTCCTACCACCACCCTTCACGGTCCTCCTTCACCTCCAACAACCACCACCAAAACAAACAAACACAAAAACAAAACTAGATCTGAAAAATAAAACGCGATCCTTGCTTCCTCTGCCGGTGACACCACTAACGACCACCTGCCACAATGACGCCGCCACCTCACGAAGCTACGACCCCACCAGCCGCCTCTTTTTCCTCGTTCCGGCCACCCCACGACGCCACTACCCCTATAGCCCTTCCTCCATCATCAGTCACCTTCATCCTCGCCGCCTTCTTCCTGCTGCCCTTCCTCCTCTTACGCCGCCTTGCCGCCCCTTTTCTTTCGTTTTTTTCTTTTTTTTTTCTTTTTTCAAATCTGAAAAAGGTGGGTTTTCAGATTTAGTTTTCATTTTTTTTAGATCCATGGCTTTATTGTCCATATTTAGTATGATTTTTAATTTTATTGTTTTTAATCTAATTTTCATTTTTTCAGATTTAATGTTACTTTTATTTTCCTTTTATTTTTCTTTTTCTCTGATTTTAGATCTAGTAAATAAAAATTAGATTTCTGACTAAAATATTTGTGGTGTTTATTTGGTGTTATGAGTGACGGCGACGGAGGTTGTTGGTGGACTGAAATTATACCCTCAGTTAACTAAAGATACACATTCAACTGACTAAAGTTACATTCTGAATATTCTAAAGTTACATTTTGTATAAACTAGAGTTACACTTTTTTTTAATAGATCTTGTGGTATTTTTTAAATTTATTATTGCTTTTAATTTTATTTTTTTTACACCTTTTTCTTTTCAGTTTTATTGTTACTTTTTTTTCCTCCACCTTTAGATCTACTAAAAAGTACTATTAGTTCAAAAAATCAATAAATAAAGTTTTACATATTTTCTTTTTAAAACTTATTTAGTTGATTTTAATTTTTGATCTACTAAATAAGAAGTAAATTTTTGAAAAAATAATCGTATTAAGACGGAGGTTGTTGATGGATTGAAGTTACACTCTTAATTGATAGAAGTTACACTCTCAATTGTTTGAAGTTACATTCAAAGTGGACTAAAGTTATAGTCTAAGTGGACTAAATATACACTATCAATGAGTAAAAGTTACAGTATATGACTAAAGTTACACTCTCAATATACTAAAGTTACTTTCTGAAAAGACTAGAGTTGCACTATAAAATAGTTAAAATTTCAAAATTTCAAAATAAGATGACATAAAATTACTTGGGAAAATAAAATTACGTTAAAGTTACACTTATAAAACACTAAAGTTACACTAAAAAAATGCAGAAAATGTCATGAACTTGTCTTAAAATCAGTTTTTAGTATAAAATTACACTATTTTGGAATAAAGTTACACTCTTAAAAGATCAAAGTTACACTCTAAAAATACGTAAAATGTCAAGAACTTGTCTCAAAACCACTTTTTAGTTTAAGGTTACACTTTTTTGGAATAAAGTTACACTTGTCAAAGGGTAAAGTTACACTCTGAAAATACGTAAAATGTCAAAAACTTGTCGTAAAATCATATTTTAGTATAGAGTTACATTATTTTGGATTAAAGTTACACTTGTAAATGGCTAAAGTTACACTCTAAAAATACGTAAAATGTTAAAAACTTGTCTTATAATCACTTTTTAGTATAAAGTTAGACTATTTTGGATTAAAGTTACACTTGTATAAAGCTAAAGTTATACTCTAAAAATACGTAAAATGTCAAAAGTTTGTCATAAAATCACTTTTTAGTATAAAGTTGTACTATTTTAGATTAAAGTTACACTTGTAAAAGGCTAAAGTTACACTCTAAAAATACGTAAAATGTCAAAAACTTGGCGTAAAATCGCTTTTTAGTATAAAGTTACACTTTTTTTTAATTAAAGTTACACTCGTAAAAGATAAAAGTTACACTTGTAAAACTGTACACTCGTAGAAAAACAAAATCTATACTTGAAAACAAAGTCTCACCCTAAAAATGCTAAAATGTCATCAACTTTAAGCTAGAGAGAGAAAGACAATTAATTAGTGGATAAATAATGGATTAGTGTATTGGTTACTTTTAGCTTCTAATCTCAACCATCCATATCTAAAGATCTAAAGGCTCTTAGGAGGACTTAGGGATTCAAAAGATATGAGGGACTCATTTGAACCTTTATATATATATATATATATATATATAGTAATGAGATCATATGAGTCCACCCCAAAACCTTGAGTCCATGAGTCCTCTTAGAGGCCCTTGGATCTTGGAGATGGATGGTTAAGATTAGAATACAAAAATTGTCATTAACAAGGTGTTTAACCCCACTCTCTCACTACCAAACTAATTAAACCACTAATACATTCATCCCTCCTAACTCACTCCCCACACAATTCATTCATTAAAAATACTCTCTTCTTCTCTCTAAAACTCCCTATTCCTACTCTCTAAAACTCCATCATCTCCTCTCTTTAAACCCACCCATCACCTCCCTCACTTTCTCTTTTCCTCTTCTTCGTGGGCCACCGCCTCACCGCCGGCCACCACGAAGTCAAAAAAAATTTGAAAAAAAATCATCACAATACTAGATCTACCACCCCTCCCTCCACCCTCTACCCCCACGACCAACCACCACCCTCCTCTACATCCCGACGCTCCACACCGACCAACACCACACCACCAACGGACCCACTACCACCACTCCCACCGTCTTCTTTCATCACCATAAACCACCACAAAAACAAACAAACAAAAAAAATGAATAGATCTGAAAAAAAAAGAAAAACAACTAGATCTTTTTTTGCCGTCTCCCACTGCCGGCACCGCTGGCCACCCTCAACCACTCACCTTACCGCGCATCTCCTTCTTTTCCCTTCTCCTTCCGCCGCACCGCTTCTTTTCTTTCTTTTTTTTTCTTTTTTCAAATCTGAAAAAGGAGGGGTTTTGGTGGTGGTATCGGCGCAGAGGGTGGAGGAAGGGTCCGATGGTGGCGTAGGCGAGGGTGGAGGATGGCACTGGTTTTAGTGGTGGAGGTCGAAGGGTGGTGATGGAGGCCGAACTCCACTGTTTCTTATTCCTCACTTTTTTTATTTTTTTTCCTGCTTCTCCATTGTCGCTGCTTCTTATTCCCCTCTTTTCTTTTCTTTTTTTTTTTTTTTTTTTTTTTTACTTTTCAGATTTGGTGGTCTTTTTTTCACATCTTTTAGATTACATCTATTAAAAATTACTATCAATTTAAAAAAACCATTAAACAATTTTTTTAGATTTACTTTTTTTTATTTAGTTTATTTTTAATCTTAGATCTACTAAATAAGAATAGATTTTTGATAAAATAATCGTATTATCTCGCTCTTTTAATGTCAAAAATAGTTGTGTTTATTATTAATGTTGATTACTTGGTGTTATTGTTTACGTAATGGTGATTGAAGTTACACTCTTAAAAAACTAAGGTTACACCCTTGAAAGACTAAGGTTACACTTTTAGTGTACTAAAGTTACAATAATAAAAATGTTAATTTACACTATAAATGACTAAAGTTCCATTCTCAATATACTAAAGTTACATTATGAAAAGGCTAGAGTTACACTTAAATTAGTTAAAATTTCAGAATGTTAACATAGGAAAATCTCAATATACTATAAATGATTAAAGTTTCACTATCAATATAATAATGGTACATTCTGAAAAGCTTAGAGTTACACTTCAAATTATTTAAATTTTCAAAATTCAAAAATAAGACAACATAAAATTACTTAGTAAATAAAATTCAATTATTTTGGATTAAAGTTACACTTATAAAAGGTTAAAATTACACTACAAAAATATGGAAAATGTCGAGAACTTATCTTAAAATCACTTCTTAGTATAAAATTACACTATTTTGGATTAAAGTTACACTTGTAAAAGGTTAAAGTTACACTATAAAAATACGTAAAATGTCAAAAACTTGTCTTAAAAGCATTTTTTAGTATAAAATTATACTATTTTGGATTAAAGTTACACTCGTAAAAGATCAAAGTTACACTCTAAAAATACGTAAAATGTCGAGAACTTGTCTTAAAAGCATTTTTTAGAATAAAATTACACTATTTTGGAGTAAAGTTACACTTGTAAAAGAATAGAGTTACACTCTAAAAATACGTAAAATGTCAAAAACTTGTGTCAAAATCACTTCTTTAGTATAAGGTTACATTTTTTTGAATTAAAGTTACACTTGTAAAAGGCTAAAGTAACACTCGGAAAACACGTAAAAAGTCAAAATCTTTTCGTAAAATCAATTTTTAGTATAAGATTACACTTTTTTGAATTAAAGTTACACTTGTAAAAGACTAAAGTTACACTCTGAAAATACGTAAAATGTCGAGAACTTGTCTTAAAATCATTTTTTAGTATAAAATTACACTATTTTGGAGTAAAGTTACACTTGTAAAAGAATAGAGTTACACAATAAAATTACGTAAAATGTCAAGAACTTGTCTCAAAATCACTTTTTAGTATAAGGTTACACTTTTTTGAATTAAAATTACACTTGTAAAAGGCTAAAGTTACTCTCTGAAAATACGTAAAAAGTCAAAAACTTGTGTCAAAATCACTTTTTTAGTATAAGGTTACTTTTTTTTGAATTAAAGTTACACTTGTAAAAGGCTAAAGTTACACTCTGAAAATACGTAAAATGTCAAAATCTTGTCGTAAAATCAATTTTTAGTATAAGGTTACACTTTTTTGGATTAAAGTTACACTCGTAAAAATTCAAAGTTACACTTGTGAAACTGCACACTAGTAAAAAAACAAAAGTTACCCTTAAAAAAAAGTTAAACCTTAAAAATGCTAAAATGTCATCAACTTTAAGCTAGAGAGAGAAAGAAGATTAATTAGTGTATAAGTAATGGATTAGTATAATGGTTACTTTTTGCTTCTAATCTCAACCACCCACATTGAAAGATCTAAGGGCTCATAAGAGGACTTAGGGACTCAAAATATATGATGGACTCATTTGAACCTTTCTCTCTCTCTCTCTCTCTCTATATATATATATATATATATATATATA
>JAIUZE010005994.1:0-120662 GCA_022085475.1 Heliosperma pusillum
TTTAATTATGGAAAATCATATTTTAAGTTCTAATAATGTTTTCTTGTCTTTTCTTATAGGGGAGATTTTGAAGACGAGTTTGGAGACTCGTATATTTTGGGTGAAGATTAGTAGAAGGGTTTCTTATTATATACTTCTTATTATTTTGGTGCTAAGTGGTTTTGCTAGCTAAGGTAACAATTCCGATTTACTCGACGAATTAATGTCACATAGCTTTTAGTTTTTGGTTCATGTTATTATGATTTAAGGATTTTTAGTTAGTAACATGTTAAGTAGTGGTTATTATTGTGTTTTATGAATTTATAACATGTTGGTTGTTCTTGATGAATTTGGATGATTCTTCAAAATCATGATTTTCGTATGATTGATGGTTGTTTTGAATGTTTAAAAATGGATGTTGTTAATTAAAAACATGTTAGAATTAATTAAGAATTGGGGTTGTTGTTTTGGTGGTGGCCGGAAATGGTGGTGGTTGTGAACCGGACCAAACCAGCCGGTCCAGGCCGGTTCAGACCCGGTCTGGGTCGGTCCATGGTGGGTCCGGGTTTTTGTTTTTGGGTTGTGTCGATGTTTGATTGTTATGTTGTTGTTTTGACGGGTTTTAATTATGTTAAAGCATGCGGGAAATATTAGGAAACGGTTTTTAGTAAAGTCGATAAAACAACCCAAAATAGGCCCAAACCAGCCGTGGGGCCCAGTCCAGGCCCGTGTCAAGTCGGCCCAAATCAGCCCGTGGGTCCCCTTACTTAGACTTGTGACGGTTTTTGAGTTATTGTTATTTTATCGCGTTTGGTAATAATTAGCAAGCGAGAAATATTAATAAGTAAAATATTTAATTAAAAGGTTTTTCATTAAATTATTATTTCTCACATGTTAGAAATTATAAGACGAGATCGTAGTTTAATTTAATATCCTTGTAGTCAAACGGGTTTTGGTATGATATATTAATTCGCATGTTAGAAGTTTTAATAAAATAACATGTAATGAATATGTTGACTTTTATGTCTAAATCTATGTGGTAAAGACTCTGTTTCTAGCCGGTTTGACCAAACGGGTTTGGTCAAACTAAGATCTAGTCAGCCCCGTTTTGACTGATGACCCGTCGCGGGACTCGGGTCGGGGATTTGTCTTCAAGTAAGGTTGTATTTAATTAATGAATTAGCCTTAGTAGATATGAGGCGATATGATATTTGCTTATGATTTATATGCAATTAGTCACATGATAGGATGTTTTTCCCGTGACTGTTTATTATATGGTTGGTGTCGTGTTGCTAAGTTACCCATAGAAAATATGGTATATGGGTCTTGGCCATTCTAATTCTAAATGCGTATCTTGGACCATGACATCGATAGGCCTTACTATCTTTAACGAGTATATAGTTCACTGCTTGATAGCTTTTCTGTCACTGGCTTGGGCCTTTTGATACCAAGCCGGGGGCATGGCATCCTAAGAGTTCCGCTTTGGGAAGGGAGCCAGCTTAAGTACTAGCCATCTCTGCTTAGGGGGTCGCCTAGCAGAGTTTCTCATGTACGGTTATGTAATGCGACAGGGAATGGGTTAGCTGTTGTCGCTAGGTCTGATCAGTCTAGGGCTAGGATGTTTTCCTACCTTGTGGTATAGACTCGAGTTACAGAAGTCGACTATTGACTGTCCTAAGAACTTATGCCTGTTTGTATACGTATTGGTCTTTCATGTTTGTATGATTCTATGAGTTTTAGAAGGTGAGATGCAAGCCGGCTAGGATTGATAGAGTTTGGATTACCGATTGTTAACTGATTCACATGATTACGTGTTGATTAGGGTTTGAGTGTATCACGGCCATGTTTCTGAGAGGAACCTCTGAGCTAGCATACCAGCTTCCCTACCTCGATTTATAGTTTATTATCGGTTTCACATGATAGCTTTCACATGCTAGGTTATTTGTTAGTTATCTGTTTCATAACATGAAAAGCATATCATATATGTTTAAGTTTTGTATTTTTCCATATACATTGCTTTTATGTTATTCATGTTTCATTAAACTCGACATTTCGTGGCTGGGAGAACTCGGAGTTACTCCCCACTGACTGTGGCTTCCGTGTTTATATTTAATGCGGTCGAACAGGTGGTGAATGCATAGTTGGGGTACATTGACGAGCTAGCGAGCGAAGTATTTACCTTGGACCTATATTCGGTTCATAGTTTGTATATTATTATACACTCGTTTTATTTCCGTATTTATACGGGAGATATGTCTCCCGTCTTGTATAATTTATTTTGTATAATATTATTTCGTTTTGTAATGACCCTTTTTATTTATGACACCTTCGTTATGTATTTAAATTATTTTTTTTCTTTCCGCAAATTTGAGGGTGTCACACTCGACAACTATGGTAGACCCCAACTAGGTGCTCTTCCTCACTCGGTCCCCCTAGGTGATTAGACCTAGTCAGCCCTACTCAGCCGAGAACCAACATCGTACTCGGTCGAGTCTCCGAAATTAACAGGAAGTATTACAGTAATATACTAATTTTATTTCCTTAAACACAAGTTATTACCATTTTGTAATAATATTAATGCTTTTAAGTCAGATTGTATAATTGCATGTACAATTACACAATTTTACCATACCTATTTGATTATAATAATTATGTGTTATTCCCCCATTTACCATATGTCTTAACAAAGACATTTCCAATTAAATAGGGATGTTACACTCTTGGTCGCACGGGGCAATATATATTATAGGCAGTGGCGGACCGAGGGGTGCGCACAACACCGCACGTCCGCACCCTCGGTTGGCGGATATTTTTTTTAAAAAAAACTGAGTAGTCAACAATAAGTACAGTGACTGTTCTATAATAAGCAGTGTTACTCATGTGGCTCAGCGGATAAGATATCCATCCAAAAACTGGTGTTTTCGTGTTTGATCTGCGTTAGGCACATTTTTTCCCTTGCTTCTATCCTATTCAACTCGCCTCACTTGTTTTTTATTTTCTCTCGACAAATTATTGTAAGTTATTATTAATTCTTAAACCCTAATTTTCTTTTTCCTAATTGTGTTATTTAGTTAGTTTGAAATTGTCTGATTAATTACTAGTTATATGAATTTCTTGTACTTGATTGTTGGTTGTCTATTTTTGACTTTTGTTTACGAATTTTGAATTTTGATTTTACTAGTTGCTCATTCATGAAAATTGAAAGAATGATACCCTAATTTATAAAAACTTCCTTTTCATTTTAGATTGATGAAGAAGTATAAAAGTTTAGAATCTTTTTGGAATCAACAAAGAAATTAAGGCACACAAAGCTTATTCATTATCTTATCCTTTCTTATCTTCTCAAAATGGTAAACCGAATGAAAGTTTTCACGAACCTCCTATATCGTCTCTTAACATTGATAAATCTCTTTTGTCGTCTCTTAAGATGGATGAACCTCCTTTGTCGTATGTCTTTAAATATTTAGTATTTGTAATATTTTGTGGCGTGTTGTTTACTATGTAAGACAAAGTTGATTATTTAAGCATTTTTTATATTTTCAAGCTTTTTTTTTCAATTGTGCACTCTCATATTAGAAGCTCTGGGTCCGCCACTGATTATAGGTATAATAATAGAACTATTTATCAAACTTAATGAAAGACAAAGTAAGTAGTGATTACATCCTTCAAAAGAATGAAATCCAAATACAGAGTGGAAGTCTAATTTCAAATATCAAAATGTTTAAACTGGTAAAGAAATCTATTAAGTGATAGACTCTAATGATGATAAACGCATCCTCCATCCCAACCAGCAACCACATCTCATCCAATTTAATCACCTGTCAGACTCATTGCTCACCATTAGATCAATAATATAAAATGGATTACCGCAAGTAGTTTAGAAAAGATTTGAACACACGGAAGCACACACGTCAATAAAAAAGAGTCGAGTAGAATAATCACCACACAAAAATACATATGTGACAACAACACCAATACTCAAACAACAACCACAATCCTTAAACTGAACAACGAACGGTGGAACTCAAATAACACGACGAAAGTGTTCGTCCACATAAATGATGGAACTCAAACCAGACGGCGAACGTGCTAGCCCACATTCACAAGCATGAATGCTACACACGTCATGACTTATACCCAGATCATAAATGTGTACATCTCTCTTGTAACGGGTTCAAAAGAGGAGACCCTGGGTCCCACGGTTAACGTAGTCGAATCAGTTGCTCGTACTTGTTCTCTTATCATAATAATACATCAGTCCCAAATCCAAATCAAACAGCCCAAAACCACAATCAATGAATGACCAATGTTGCCACACAATCAATCAAACAAGAACATACACCAATCAATAGCAGAGTAGAGATTATCCCTACCTTTTCGCAATCAAAACGCAATACTAAAAATTCAATGACAATCCTCCATGAAACCGTCACCTACAAGTTAAAATCATATATACAATTACTAAATAGTTGTAATTAATCGACTTAAAATCTTTAATTATTTATTCTTTCCAATTTCTCTCCAAATTCTTGGGTTAGGACATAACCTAATTAATAGGATATATAGCCAAATGATTAATAAATGATGAGTATTAGTATTAAAAAAAAAACTTACACAATTGATTCGATCTAGGGTGAGATAAATTAGTGTTTTCTCTTCATCAGGGTTTCCCTTCCAACTTTTCGGCAACATCTCTTTATCTTCTTCCTTCGGAAAGATGCGTTTTCTCCATTAAAACCCATTTTATATCTCTCAAGTAAAACTCAAATAAAACCTTAATTTTTAACCAAATTTAATTCCGTTTTTTGTTCAAGAATCCTTTCTCCTTCCACTTTTTTAGGTAAGAAAAGTAAAAAAAATCTTTGATCTCTATATCAAACCCATTTACAGATTTTCCACAACCTCTTCTTATGATGTTAAATGTTAATAAAGAGATCAGTTTTGAAGATTTGGGACAAGGGATCCTTTGTTGTCGGCGACTAGCATGCAGATTGAATATTTGGAGCGCTAGAAAGGTAGCGTTGACTAATTAATTGATATACATATGTTTGTGTGATTTAGATGATAGATTGAGTGATTATTGATGAAAAGATAATATCTTCATATGTTAATAATGAAATTGAGTAAAGCAGTTGACTTGGTTACTACTTTGTGTGGAGATTCATCTTTTATATGTGTTGATACAATATTTATGCCTCATATGTTAATATTCACCATGCTAGTGTTGCTTTGATTATTGTTTGAAGTTTTGAAGTCATATAAATATGCTAGATGTGTTATTAAGTGAGTATATGAATGAGATGTCTTAATGTTGTCATTAATCATGCTTATACTCATTCCATGTTTATGTTGTCACAAATATGTTAGTTTTACTTTTATTGATGAAGTTTCATGTTATTTTAACGTTTTTGTGCCCAACTTTGAATTGAAGCAATTTGGAGAAAGCTGCGGTTTTGTGTTGTTGACGATTCTTGTAACAGACCAATGTTTGATCGTGTCTAATGCATATATGAGGCTTGAGAAATATTTGAGGTATTAGAATAAGTATTAACATGATTAAATAAGTTACATGAAAGTTGGAATAAATATTGGAAACAAGTTTGGAAATTGTCTACATGAAGGGTGGACTTTAGATGCTCACTCTAGTTATAAACATTCTATTGATGTAATTCTAAATCGATGGGTTAGCTTGTTCTCTAACGGTTCTAACGGTAGGTCACACGCTCTATTAGACAAAGAAATAAGAGAAATATGACCATTTAACAAAAACTGGACGCATAGTGCTATCTTTTTTTGTCGTGCTTGTCCCTTTGAGAGAGGAATGAGCCGTGCTCAACTCACGGTGCTTATCTTTTTGGTCGTGCTTATCTCTAACTTAAGCACGGTTGACTTGTAGACTCTTTTTTCTAGCATTGTTTTGTTGATTATGATTTATACCTTTTTTTCTAATGCTTGTGTGTAATATGTTAACGCTTGTTTCTCATTGTAGCACATTGTTTACATTTCACTCATGTATGTTCATGCTTACCTTGAATGTCCTTTTTAATCATGTTTGCTTAAGATGAGCCAAACTCTCATTCTTGTGTGCGCTCATTACTTGTTGGACCAAAGGTGTAAGTTGTTAGAGTACGATGTGATTGATGGATGAGTTTGGGTAGTGCTCGGTCATGTTCAGATATCACTGAGCTGAGTACTTGAGTATTGTGCCTCGAACATATAAGCATACCACTGATCGAACATCTATCTGTAGTATTCATCTAATATGGTAGTGTGAATATAAAGACGTTGTTTGGAGGCAAACACATAGCGTTGGTCGACTTAGTCAAATGTTGTATTCATTCGAGGTGTTGCATTGTGCTTAGCGTACTTGCTTGATTTTCTTGACCCCCTGTTCCATGTTGTTCCGCCGAATTTGGGTGTTAGGTTTCTTTCCGCCTCTTTTGATTTGTTCTCCCGAATTCAGGATACTCGGCTCCCGTTCGGTTGACCGAGTCTTGGATGAGAAATTTTTTCAGCATGTCGAATCAGGAAATGTTCACCCCGAGAGTATGGTGAGGTCTAGCCTAGGAGCGTATTATTATCGTCGTCCTACCGGGAGGATTTGAGTCTAGGGATGTGCGGTCTTGCATAGTGTTGATGCTTTGTACATGCCAATTACCGCGAGAGTGTGTTGTGGATGGTTTGTCTGATGAGTCACATTGGTTTGATTGTTTGTTGATTTTTCCGAGTCTTTGATCGCTTTTGACATTAGAGGGTGAGATGCAAGCCACCTTGTGTTAATATGATTGGCCCAAGGTTGTCTCGTTTAATATTAATGACGAATGTTACATTTCTTGATAATGTACTCACATGATTCATATATGCTGGGATGTTTATTATGTCCTTGTCTTATTTCTAATTGGATTACTTGAGTTGTAATATGCTCGTATTGTTCTTGTTTGTGTTTATTTTGATGTAATATGGCTAGGATAACCCAGAGTTACTCCCCACTTACTGTGACACTCATTTTTAATGAATGAACAGATTGCAGGTTGGTGTTGCATGGGGTTTTGGCGAGTGAGCTAGCGAGCATTCTACTTGCAATGCGTTACCTTTCATCAAGTCAAATTCATCAAAGGAGATTAAGTCTAGCGACCCTCCTCCATCAAAATAACCATTCTTTGAATATCGACGTCAAGCACTCAAAATCTCGTGCAGTCGGGATTGAAGAGGTGAACACTTCAACGAAATCCTCCTTTCAACAAATCGTCATTAAAAGTCAAGTGGAGATAAAGTCAACAGACCCTCTCTACATCTAACATGCAAATTCACGTGGAGATGGAATCATGGAATAAATAGAGACTGTACCCAAAATATTCAAATCTAATAAAATTATCTTTATTACAATTTTTGTGTTTGTTATTTAATTTCAGAATCTCAATTATGTGTAAACAGTATTCGAGTACTTTCCTTCCGGGTAAGTGAAGAGAAGACCGGTGATTGTGTTTCCTTTGGTTTTCAGTTTGGCGTCTTTGGATTTTCTAGGGTTTTGGCGTTGCTGGCAAGGGTTTCTTGCTCGAATAGTACATGAATTGTCAAATCTGATGAACATGGTGGTTGTGGGTGGATGACGACGATTGTGGTGTTGGTGACGATAAGGGTAGGGTAATGATGGGTGGATTTGTATGGGAATGAAATAGGGTGACTTCCTAAAAAGGTAGCTTATAACGCATGTGTAATATGAGAAGACATGGCTAACTGTATGGTTTATAGTGCGTTAAATTTAAATTTAGATAACTTTGAGAAGACGACTAATAGTTTAGAATATTCTTATTAAATAATTCTACAACAAGTCTAATTGAAAATGGACATATCCGTTTTTAATGAAGATGGGTCGAATTGCCGTGAGAGGTAACTCAGCCCGTCTTCATTGAATGAAGACGGATATGTCCGTCTTTAATGAGAATTTGTGATAATTCTATCTTAGATTAATGTACTTATGAGTTTGATACTTACAATATACGGAGTACACAAATTTTCATTTCAGACGGGTCAAGTCCCCTCACAAGAAAGCAAGTGGGGCAAGTGAGGGTTTGATTTGTCTAAAACTTTTAAACGGATTGTGCCGTGGGAAGTAGGGCTGAGCAAAAATATACGATACGGTTTTAATATACGGATACGATACGGTATATGGTTTTAATTACACGGATTTCCGGGTAAACGATACGAATTTCCGGGTATACGATACGGTTTTTAGAAAAACCGTACCGGGTCCGGGTCAGGGAAAATCAAAACCGGGTATACGGTTTTGACCCAGTTTAATTAAAAATAACTAAAAAAAAAGTTGTATGTACAATTTTGTTTTCTATTTTGACTATATGGGTGAAATTTTGAGCACCAATCATTTTATGTGAAACTTGTAATATACGCAACTTACTTTATCAATGACAAATTTCTGTGTGAAGTATTGCAAATTCGTATTTTGCTATTTTACCTACTGACTTTGCAAGTATTGTGTTTTGTAATAATGATCCTAATGGATTATATAAGCATTTTATTTATTGGTCGTTACTAATGTTGTGGACTCGAATTATAGGTTTGAGCATTATCAATTAAACCGGATCCGGGTATACGGTTTTCGGGTACCCGGTTTAACCGGGTATACGAAAACCGGGTACCCGGTTAAACCGGGTCGGATCCGGGTATTAATTTTTGGCCTTCCAAAAACCGGGTACCCGATACGGTTATTAAAACCGTACCGGGTACCCGGTTTTGCTCACCCCTAGTGGGAAGCAAGACATGCTGTAACAAGTATGACTTTGGACTATTGAAATAACAATTAGAAACTTACAACACACCTAATTGAGCTGGCCTATGAAATAAGTCTTAGTTTTCTAGATTTCAAGACAAATGGCCGAAGTAGGAGATGGAGTATGAATAATGTTGAGTATTAATCGATTTTAAAGCCATATAAAAATTGCAAGTAGATTCGATCGTTCGTGAAATTCAGTGACAAAGACATGCAACCATGGTGGCACACGTGTTGACGTGTTGATAGAATCGGGATGCATGCTGCTCGAAGCGCTAACCACCCTTTTGACATTCACTAGTGAATCATTCTACTCCGTATTTCATTACTTCATCAACTGTATTTTTTACACCGTATAAATGAAAACCTCGTTAGACTGTTTTTTATTTAAGTTTCAACGCTGCTTACCTATTACACAAATTCTCATCTAAAACGGGTCGATACGTCTTAAGCTTAAGACGGTTTAATCTCTCATCTCAAAGGGCAAGTGAGTGTGCAAGTGAGAGGTAAATGGAACACTCCACTTGTTCCCCCACTTGCTCTTTGTGAGAGGGGATTGACCCGTCTTAAGCTTAAGACGGGTCAACCCGTCCTAAAACCCGTTAGACTGTGGCGTACGCTGGGTAGTGCCAAAACGGTCACGGATATGGACACGAACACGGATATGACACGGACACGTAATACGACATTCTATAAAATTATTTAAATTTAATAAAATATATATACTACCTTACTTTCACTGTATTTGCTTTAGTTTCATTCCGCGTTCACTTAATACTGTAGCCCACGAGCTTGCTAAAAGAGCTCGGGCATTGTAGTCACATTCGATTCACTGCTGCAAAAAAAAAAAAACTTTGGAAGACTATAACTCATTTTCATTTCCCAGCCAAATCCATATTCTAAGCGATCTCTTTCGATAGCTCATTTATCGTCTAAAGAACATCATCACCCTAAATGATGTCCAAGTACCATGGACACGCTCCCAAATACCATGGACACGCGTCGGAGACATACCCAAATAAAAGAAGAAAGTTAGACACGGCTTTATAGGTGTCCGATACATTTAGGCTTGTGTCCGACATGTACCGGTGTCGGACACGAGTGAAGGGGGGGATTAATTAGGAACTTAGGGCATATGTACCAACATATATCCTTCTTATCAAATGTCGAAAATATAAGGGCACGGACCTGGCGTTAAGCTTTTAGCCTAACCAATATTATTCATTGTGACTGATAGAATTACGAAGCAATGTTTTATTGAGTTTAGAATTGGGTTTTTTTCTTTCAAAAAAGAGTTGTAAAAAAACAAAATAAATGAAATGGGGCTTCTTTTAGCGTATTTATCCGAAATGGATCTATGTCAGCACTGAGATCAGCCTCAGATTCAAGTTGCTCTCCCACTAAGGGACTAGAAGTCTAGAACCCTTTCTAGCATCATAAACAAGTAGCAAAAGGAAAACAGATAAGTCGTTGAGGGTCTCGGGATCTTGAAATAAAGTCGCTTAGCCACTCAGCGACCTCGTCCAAAAGGGCAAATTAAGAGCAAAACAGAAAAGAAAATAGGATCAATTGCGAGACATTGCCTTTAAAAATGCTCAACTTGCGAAACACTACCTTACTTTTCATTTCTTGCAAACTCATACCTTTTAAATCTTTTTTTTTTTGCGAAACACTATCCAAAGTGAATTTCCGGCACAAAAAGTAAACTTTAGTAGTTGACATATGTTGGAAGGGAAATTTAAGAGACTTATACATAATTTAGAGGTGGCCGCGGGGCTGGGTCGGCCCTGCCCGACCTGTGCAAGTGGTAACCTCTAACACAATTGAAGTTTTGTGTCATTTTGAGGTCCACCTGTACGAGCGTGTCCTGCCCGACCTGCATCTCGGGTCTACGTTTTCCGTACACGGCCGACCCGTCCCTTGTACTGCCCGAGCTGGGTCAAGGTCCAATAAAATTGACGCGGCCCGCCATTTGACCTTTCAATCGGTCTGGCCGGCTAGGGGTGTGCAAAATCGGGCCTGACCCGGTGATATAGACCAGTCCAGTCCATACCGGACCTGAACAAGAATTAATAATTGCGGTCTGATCTCCGGTCCATCATTTTTTAAGATTATGGTTTTCGGTCTTGACCAAGACCGGTTTTTCCCGATTCGGACCAGAGTTATTATTATATGATTTTGACCGGTGCACATCCCTATGGTCGGCAAGTCTGTCCTACCCCAAATGTCGGTTCAGGGTCCAATTTGGTGAACCCGACCCACCTCCCGGTCGGCCCGACCAGGCTTGAATCTGACCTCGTGGTCACCTCTAGATTATGTATAAGTCTCGTAAACTTCCCTTTCCAACATATATGTCAACTACTAAAAGTTTACTTTTTGTGCATGAAACTCACTATGAGTAGTGTTTCGCAAAGATATAGAATTAAAATGTGTGAGTTTGCAAGAAATGAAAAGTAAGACAGTGTTTTGCAAGTTGACCATTTTAAAAAGCAGTGTTTCACAATTGATCCAAAAAAATATTTTGTTTTGATATTGTAGCTTGCTACAATACCAATTTATTTTTATGCACCATTAACCAAAGTTGCTCGGTGGCTCATTGAACTTTGATCCAAACTCAATTTTGTTTATACCTTTCTCAAATTTTTAATGTTACTGAGGTATCCATCGACTTAACCTTAAGTCGCTTTGCTTGTCGCTAAGCGGCCTTAATCCAAACCATAAAGCTGCAAAAACCGAGTCTACATGAACCCAATTTGGGTAATTAGTTTCAAAGTTACCCATTTCTTTAAATTGTTTCTTGTTCAACACCATTCTTTTTGAAAAAAAAAACTTAAAAATTGTACAGATAATATTTATACAAAACGATGTTCACATGCTAATTACATAAGTGCAAATGATTAACCTTGAGCAATGTATGGTAGTAGCCGCAAGCCCGCAATACATGGCTAAAGAGCATGAATGAAAGATTATCAATATTTCAATGTTCTTATATACAAAGGATAGACTTGAAAGAAAATTGAGAAAATGAAATAAACTTTATAATCTCATGGCTTTATACTAAGCACAAAGAATATAGAAATTTTGATTGTGGATATAGTGAAAATAGGAGCGGGGAGGAATCAAGTTTGATCAGTCTCAATCAGGGTTGTTAATGATTTGAGACGGTTTATTCAGTCCTTGGAAGCGGATTGGTCAAAACACGGCCTATGCTAGTTAGACAGAGCATGATCCGAGCTTCACTAAATTCGAGTTGATCCTGAGCTCAGCAAGTTCAGCTAGGAAGCTCGTTTATAAATTATTAGTTTTTGTACAATTTTTATATCTTTATTTTACTTTTATTTCAATTTATATGATATACTCCCTCCTATTCTGAGCAATGTTCCCCCTTTCCATTTTCGTCTATTCACAATAACTTCCCCCTTTTCTTTTTTGGTAAACTTTTATACTTATTTTAATCACATTACCCCACTACAATACCCCACAATACCCATACTTTATCTTATTTTAATCACCTTACCCCCACAACAATAATTATTTTAATCACTTCACTCCATAATAATACCCCACAATACAATCCCTCTCTCCAATCACCTTACCCCACTACATTATTTTTGCTTATTTAATTAAAATCCTTAAAATTTGTGCAAAATGAGAAGGGGAAGAAAGCTTAGAATAGGAGGGAGTATGTCATTTCACCCTACTTTATTTTCCACCCCTTTTTGCCTCGTTTTGCTTGCCTTTAACGCTCCCTAAGAGCGTTTCTACGTGTTTTACCTTTTTCTAGCATGTTTCTCGCTTTTATCGTGTTTTTGTAGGTAATTCTACCAATTTTTGATCGACAAAAGAGAAGGTACATCACACTGAGGGCCCACGACATGTCCTAAGGGACCCCACATACCATTGGGGCCCTACTTTTGCGTACCCGAGTAATCCCGAGTCAAGGCGAGCTAAACCGAGAGAAGTTGACAAAGTTATATCAAGGGAACAAGGAGGAAAGACCTTTCACGGGCGTGAAGTACATCTCACGGTCGTGAGATTCCTTCCAAAGAATGATGATTTTCGAGCAACACAGATAACGGTCGTGAAACACAGCTCGCGGTCGTGAAAAACAGCTCACGGTCGTGAAACATGTTTCACGGTCGTGACTTAGTTGGGAATTTTGGACCTGCTACTGCTACATATCTCACGACCATGACTTGCATCCCACGGTCGTGAAACCCTTGTCACGGTCGTGAGACACCTTGTACGACCGTGACTCATCCAGCCCACTTATTCTTTCGAAGCCCATCTTTCCTCCATTTTGTAAACCTATAAATAGACCCTCTTATGTAATTAAAGGGCACGAAACCCTAGATTCAAAATTAGTTAGATTAAATTAGATTAGATTAGATTAGTCCTTCTAATTATTTTAATCTTTCCTCAATTACTCTTTAATTAGCTTTAGATCTAGTCATGTAATTGGATTTCTTGGTTTTGTACTTGAATATTGGTGACAAAGTCTTCTCCTTTATTCAAGATTTCCTCTTTTATTGTCCATCTTTTGCCTTAATTAGTTGGTATATCTTCTTAATCCCTTTTCATATACTTGCTAATCTTGTCATTTCATTACATGTTTTGTTTCCTTCTTATCATTATGTCTTGTCTTCGTTCTATATCCTTTTCTTCCATATTCCTCATGTTAAGTAGTGAGTAGTGATTAATCTAGGATTAGTGGGGGATAATGGGTTTTAATGAGGGTTAATCTTTGTTTGTTGGGTTGATTTGTTGATTAATTGTCTTTCTTCCAACTTATGCTAACCACATGTTTGATGAAATGCATGCTTGACAAACTTGCATGATTCATGTTTATTATACATTTCCGTAAGATCAAAAGCCTTGGAATATGTTAGGATTTGCATATAGTTGGTATATCGACCTTTTGTACGCGAGAGTTAGCTTGGTTCGACATATGGGAGGGATTGTAAGATCGAGAGCCTCAATCCATCGCGCCCAAGTTTGATTACCCATTAACTATGAACCCGACTCACTAGAACCCAAATTACCCATTTGAACCCACCGATCTTAGACTTTCCTTTTATTGCTTGTTATTTGATTATCTTAGTTTAGTCTTACTTTCCTACTTATTTGCATTTACTCAATGTTCTTAGATTAGTTTCAAATCCATTTCTATATCGTGACACCCTTGAGTGTAGCTAGTTTTGACTTTGCATATCAAATACCCACCGTCCCTGTGGACCGACCTTGACTTGCCACCGTGCTAAGTCTTGTTATAAATATCGTTTTGACACATCAAAACGACGTGTGTCAAAATGGCGTCGTTGGCGGGGACGATGCGATGTATTTGATTTGCTTTCTAGACTTTTCTAGTTGTGCTTGTTTGCCTTGGGGAACTTTGTTTCTCAAGGTTATTTCTAACCCTTTTATTTAGTGTCTTTGTTTGTAGTTTTATTTTATTTGCATAATTTTCAATGATGACACAAAGATTTCAACAAGAAGAGTATGGGCAAGGTGAACCTTTTGGCTATGACTCCCATGAGTGTAGAGGGTTTGTTGAGCAAGATAACATATTCTCATCCTATATCTCGCATAATGAAAGCCCAAGCTACTACCCCGTCTCTCCTTATGAAATCCCTCATGTCCAACTTCCACGACAACAGCAATTCTAAACTACTTACAACCATCCACAAAATCAACCACCCTTCTTGCCACAACAAGTTGACAACCATGAACTTGATGAGCAAAGTTTAATCTTTCAACTTATGCAAATGAAAGAAGATGCTCAAGCAAGGGACATGGTTATCAATGAAATTGTAGCCCATGGGAGAATGTTGGCTACTAAACTAGCTCAATTGCAAGCCGAACAAGAGCTTGATGAAGAACAAGAGAAAAATGGCAAGATGGATGACAGTGAGACATTTCCTCTTGCTTCTTGCCACGCACCCTCAACAAATGATATGGGAAAGACTTATGATTCCCCTTGGGGAGGAGTTTCTATAGAGGATGATAGTGACGATGATGATGAGTATATGCTTAATTGTGTAGAAAGTGTTTTGGCTCCTTCATCTCCTCTTTCTTGTGTGACCATGAGCCTTTCTTCCATTGAGTTTGATGATACTGGGGCAATGGAGAGTGGTGAAATAAAAGATTCGAGTGAAACCTCCCTTTTTGATGATGTCTTTTCAAAGGAAGAGGAGTTAAATGATAATGGAGAAATGGAGGATGGGCTAATAGAAAACTTGAATGAATTTTCCCTCTTTGAAGACTCAATCTCTAGTAAGGATGAATGTGAAGCGAATTATGAGTCAACTACTCTTCCTTCCCCTACTTGGGATGTTTATAATGACGATGAGGAAGACCCTTCGCCTCACTTTTCTTTTATAACCCATGAAGGGGGTTTGTGTGTCATGGAAACTTGTGAAGGGGAAAGGAGAAATTTTAAGCCCCCAAAAGAGCATGAGTCGTGTTTTCTACCTTTTATTGACAAAGGTTGTGACTTGATTGGTATTAAGCACCACAAAAGCCTAAGTGTCGTGGCCAAGTTGGATTGGATATGGGTCTACTTTGTATCGAAATAGACAAAGCCTTACTTGTGCTTGTTCAAAGCTTACGCCCAAGCCTTTGATCGATTATTAAGAGCATTAAGTGGCATGGACAATGTCAAAGAAGAATCGTTCCAACAAAATCCGCTACTTGATTGAGTTTGGTGGAGTCCTCACCATAACCACCGTTTGTATATACTCTTTCACTTACCTTTCCATTGCATCTTAGTTCTTTTTATCTTAATTCTCCTTTGAGTCTTAGAGGCTATGCCTCGAATGGTTTGGGGAGGTTAAGATTGTACCTCACTTAGTTGCATATATATTAGGCGCCATGTTTAGACTTTCTTGTGGTCGGTACCCTCATGAGGGGCCGGTGTCTTAGCCTTTACCGCCACAACGAGACTCCAAAATAACACATTTAGTTTAGCTTGCACTCACGTAGATCATGCATTACTTGTAATACATCACTTTGCATTTAGTATTAATCATATTTATTAGTTCATGCATTTCACATAATAGTAGTTCATTTGCATAACTAACCTTGTTGTAAATTTTGTACATTTTGATAATATTTCTCAAAAATCAAAAACAAGTTTTTATTTTTCAAAATATTTAAAAAACACAAAACATTTTTTTTTTCGTTTTAGAAAATCATTCAAAACCCCCCAAAACATGTCTTTCTTTATTTTCAATAATCTCATTTCATACATTGGGGACAATGTATGTTCCTATGTGGCGGATTAGAAATTATATTTCTTTTGTATATTTTGAATTTTTAAAAACATTTAAAAATCCAAAAAATCGAAAAGGTTTGAAAAATCCTAAAAATTAGCTTGTATATATATTAGTTTGTGTATATATTTGCATTGTCTTCTTCTAACCTCCATACATAGGTCCGCTACACATCGCTAAGAAACTTATTGAAGGGATTAAGAAGATCGCTATGGTATGATCACTCCTATTCCTTCCCCTTCTTTCTTTCTCTACTTCTTATCATTTGAGAAGTTTTGGAGGAGTTTGTTGATGATTGCGGTGTGAATTTTGAGGAATTGGCGGTTGTGTGACTTATGTGCTGTTAGGAGGTTACATTAGATTGTTTGTCACGTAGTTATTAGAGCATTTGCATTAGCTTTGTATATTTGTTGCTTAGTACTAGGTCATGGCATTTAGTTGCATTTAGAAAACTTTGCGAAATGCCCAATTTGGAAACTTGACAAGCTTGGATAGGCCTTTGTAGATACTTTCTTTGCTTAGCACTTTGTCTACTAAAATGGATTTTATTTGAAACACCCTTTGATGTGTATTGTTACTGTGAATTTCGCACAGTTTCCTATAGCCTAGTCAAGGGCATGCATTTACCATCTTGACTACCCCCATGGTGTGATAATTCCTTGGTGAACGCTTTCCTAGGTGACTCTCGGGACCGTGTAATTGTCCAATCATCACACTTCATCACACTTTACAAAAAGGAAATCTGTTCCATCACAAATACAAAGAAAATTGAGTTCAAACAAATTGAAAAAGAAAGCTTCAAATTTTGCATTATTTTTGCCTTAGTCCTAGCTTAGGAAGTGAATATGGAGACTTCAAGGTTCTTCTAGAGTACCCTCACTACATATGGGGTCGCTCTCAATGTCGCTTCGGCGAGGATTTGCCTATTGTTGGTCTCCGCCGCACACCTTTTGCTGGGCTACCTTGCTCTCAAAAGGCACCCAAGTCAAGCTAGAAATCAAAACAAAAAGAAAAACTCCAAAAAAAATATACAAACAAAAAATCAAATAAGAACTCAAACATCTCATTTCTTTACATTTTTGATGATTACATTTACATTACATGACCAAGGGGGGACGACCCTTCCTCCCACTTAGGTGGGAGGCGGAATTCCGATCATACAGTGTCTTCTAACGCCACGGGGACCTCGCTCTGCATTCCGCCTTATCACCCTTGACAAAGAATTCTAGTGAACGTGAACGAGTACACTAATTTTACACATTGAGGAGCTGATTCATCTCTATATTCTTAGGCTTAGTTCTTTGTAAAACTAGTAACTACAGAGAGGTTTGCATGCTTGAATCTTTTCCATTTTAGATGAATCCCGGCACATGGATGAGGCATGTTGCCATTTACTTTTGTTGATGCATTTTTATTTGTTTTGTGTGCTTTATTGATTAGAATGCATCGGAATTTTGGCAAGACCGCACTTGCCTTGTAAAAAGTTATCCTACCTCATGGATACCTTGTTGTGAGTTGAAGGGACGGAGCAAGGCCCGTTAATTGCCTTGTATCGGTTAGATTTTTAGCATATTTAAATAAGGGTCGTGACTTTGTTCATCCTTACTCGGGACGAGTAAGGGTTTGGTTTGGGGAGATTTGATACAGTGTCATTTCACCCTACTTTATTTTCCACCCCTTTTTGCCTCGTTTTGCTTGCCTTTAACGCTCCCTAAGAGCGTTTCTACGTCTTTTACCTTCTTCTAGCATGTTTTTCGCTTTTATCGTATTTTTGAAGGTAAACCTTTATTTGGGGCGAGTTCTACCAGTTTTTGATCGACAAAAGAGAAGAAACATCACACTGAGGGCCCACGGCATGTCCTAAGGAACCCCACATACCATTGGGGGCCCTACTTGGCGTACCCGAGTCATCCCGAGTCAAGGCGAGCTAAACCGAGAAAAGTTGACAAAGTTATATCAAGGGAACAAGGAGAAAAGACCTTTCACGGGCGTGAAGTACATCTCACGGTCGTGAGATTCCTTCCAAAGCAAGAATGATGATTTTCGTGCCACATAGCTCACGGTCGTGAAACACAGCTCGCGGTCGTGAAACACAGCTCGTGGTCGTGAAACACAGCTCACGGTCGTGAACACATGTTTCACGGTCGTGACTTAGTTGGGAATTTTGGACCCCATATCTCACGACTGTGACTTGCATCTCACGGTCTTGAAACCCTTGTCACGGTCGTGAGACACCTTGTACGGCCGTGACTCATCCAACCCACTTAATCTTTCGAAGCCCATCTTTCCTCCATTTTGTAAACCTATAAATAGACCCTCTTGTGTAATTAGAGGGCACGAAACCCTAGATTCAAAATTAGTTAGATTAGATTAGATTAGTCCTCCTAATTAGTTTAATCTTTCCTCAATTACTCTTTAATTAGTTTTAGATCTAGTCATGTAATTGGATTTCTTAGTTTTGTACTTGAAGATTGGTGACAAAGTCTTCTCCTTTATTCAAGATTTCCTCTTTTATTGTTCATCTTTTGCCTTAATTAGTTGGTATATCTTCTTAATCCCTTTTCATATACTTGTTAATCTTGTCATTTCATTACATGTTTTGTTTCCTTCTTATCATTATGACTTGTCTTAGTTCTATATCTTTTTCTTCCATATTCCTCATGTTAAGTAGTGTGTAGTGATTAATCTAGGATTAGTGGGGGATAATGGGTTTTAATGAGGGTTAATCTTTGTTTGTTGGGTTGATTGGTTGATTAATTGTCTTTCTTCCAACTTATGCATACCACATGTTTGATGAACTGCATGCTTGACAAACTTGCATGATTCATGTTTATTATACATTTCCGTAAGATCAAAAGCCTCGGAATATGTTAGGATTTGCATATAGTTGGTATATCGACCTTGTGTACGCGAGAGTTAGCTTGGTTCGACATATGGGAGGGATTGTAAGATCGAGAGCCTCAATCCATCGCGCCCAAGTTTGACTACCCATTAACTATGAACCCGACTCACTAGAACCCAAATTACCCATTTGAACCCATCGATCTTAGACTTTTCTTTTATTGCTTGTTATTTGATTATCTTAGTTTAGTTTTACTTTCCTACTTATTTGCATTTACTCAATGTTCTTAGATTAGTTTCAAATCCATTTCTATATCGTGACACCTTTGAGCATAGCTAGTTTTGACTTTTCATATCGAATACCCACCGTCCCTGTGGGCCGACCTTGACTTGCCACCGTGTTAAGTCTTGTTATAAATATCGTTTGACACATAAAAACGACGCGTGTCATCATATGTTATTTTGGCCTTTATAAGTATTTTATAATGTACTATCTTTAAGTAGTATCATTTTCTTAAAAAAAATTATAATTTACTTGACTCAAAACTTGAGAAAGTGTGAAATTTAATGTCAAAACGAGTTTGATTCGAACTCGGGCATTTTCGAGGTGAGCTTGGGTTTCAAGTTGACAACTCTAGTCTTTATGGGGGGGGGGGGGGGGGGGGGGGGGGGGGGGGGGGGGGTTAATGGTTACAATTTTTGTAGTTATTTAGGTTTCATCATCCATAGTAGCGACGAATATAATGAAGATATGACCCATAATCTATATTAAAATTAAAGTGGAATTGTTGATATGAAAAGTGTCGCGGAACTTTTATGTGATTTGGGTGTGCCTTGTTAGTTAAAGGGAAATTCTATCATACAACTATTAGACATGGAGTCTTATATGGTACTGAGTGTTGGGAGTTATGTTAAACATGTACATGCATCAAATATGTGGGTGGCTGAGGTGTGTGTGCTTCGCTGGATGCGTGGACACATAAGAAATGATAGATTGAGGTGCGAGGTTGCTGGCCAGGAGATAGTACTTGTTGCTTCAATTGAAGATAAGATGTGGGAAAATCATTTAAGGTGGTTTAACCATGTGCGACGGAGAGCACCATAGGCAATTTTGACGAGGATTGAGAGATGGAGAGCGGATAAATCTGGTAAGGGAGTTTTAAGAGTGAAACATAGATATGTATAAGGTGATTGAATGCAATATAAATATTTTGGGAATTAATGAGAGTGTGAGACGATGGCGATATAGATGACATCGTGGACACTTTTTTTTTTATTAAACATATAGTTTGAGTTTTACATCTATTTTTTTTACCATTTTACTTATAGAATAATAAAGTTTTTAGTTTCTTTTACAAACTTATTTTGTTTCTTTAATTTTTGTTTATATTTATCTTACTTTTTTTTAAATGCACTAGTTTCGCTTATCTTGACTACATTGTTGGTGGATCCAAGCATAAAATGAAGCTGATAATTGATGTTAACCGACTCTAAACCATGTTGAGAATATAGGTTATTTATTTATGTCAACAAGTTGAATGTCCAATTAAGATAGTTTTACGCTAATATGCATGTGGGTGTCGAAAAATACAGAAAAGCATATATAGTGCGCTGCCTGTGGTCAATATATAGATTATACGACTAGTTGTAATACAAATGTGGTTTAGAATCCGAGCTCTGTACATTCTATAGTTTTTGAGTTTACTTTTAAAAAATCCTAGCTATATTATAGAGTTTCTGAACTCATACATTTAAACATAAAATAATAAACTTTTAAAAAGGTCATAAAAAATACACATAATTTCGGATAAATGTATATAGTTATATAATGCTTATTTATACAACTTGAGGTATCGTAGTATTTACCGCTCATGATAGTAAATGTGTTGCTAAGTCGGAGAAGTATATAGTTACAATATTTTGTTAAGAGTCACCCCAAAGTAATCCTAACTTGAATTCCTAAGAGTTAAAATACATTTGTCTAACAAAGAGCGCATTTTGTTACATTACAATAGTGGCTTAGAGGAAATGGGGATTCAAACCTGAAACATATTGTCTATAATACATCGGTTTTAACCACTAGACTAATACATTAAAAATTGTTCAGAAGGGAAAAGTCGAATTGTAGGCAAATGTACTCTCCTAGTCTGTTGTTAACCAAACACCAGATTTACTAAATTAATTAGTCAAATATACTTAATACTTAATGCTCAATCTACCATTTTCTTAACTTTCCCAAGTACATATCGTTTTGAAGCACTACGGTAATGCTAATTATTCTAATTGCGGTAGATAATCATAATTAGCTTTAAAAAAAGATAACAAAAGTCACAGTTTTCATCATATATGATAGATCAGTATAACTACAATTTGCAATTATTGCATAAACTAATCAACCATCACTATCAAATATATTTTGTTAAGGAAGAAGCTACATGTTTATAAGATAAGATGCCGTTTGATAAACGATTTCTGCACTAAAATATAATTTGTGGATGAATTTCAACCGTAGTTAGCTTAGAAAATGTTAACTAAGATGTGACGCTTTTAATAAAAAAAAAAAAGATATGACTTATAATTATATTTCCAACCTACTTGAAGGAATAATTTAAAGTCCTTTAAATTTACATTTCATTGCCGGTCTTTTAGTATAATATAATGTAGAAAGGAACATAATATGAAAATGGTAAAAGTTAATACGAGTAATTTCTAAAAGCAAAGTGCCTAGGGCGTATCATTTTGTTTTGTTTTATTTGTGATTTCACATAGATAGTACTTGACTCGTCGCAAGCTTGTAACGGATATACCCACCATAAAAGAGACTTGCTAATTGTGAATAGGGTTCAAATCTTATGGCATAACATTCTTTATTGAGATTTGATAGTGAATGGTAACACCATTTCATTTCACAAATTCTCATTCAAGATGTCGTATATCCGCTTTAATGAAGACAAGTGGAAAGGTAAGTGCGGATCCATTTAGTTCCTCACTTGCCCTCCCACTTACCTCCTCGTAAGAAGGAATTCGACCCGTCTTATTGAAGACGAATATGCGCCGTCTGCAATGAGACTAACTGACTTCATTTTTCTTACTTAGGCGAATTGACGGTTCTATAGGGGACTATGTAGTTGAAATGTGGATGTGTATTAGTCTCGAAAGCACCACTCTAGTGTTCTTATGCGGATGATACTGATCTCACGTATGCTTATGGGCCCATACACAAATCTCTTGCGCCTCTTCTGTTTGACCTGCTTAATCTATCGGCTTACCCGGCCCAGTTCCATATGTGTGCTGAGCTCTACATGGATGAGACTTGAGAGTCAAGGCCCTCACCTAATACTCCCTTCGTCGTGATCAATTGTTGTCCTTTTATTTTGGCATAAAGACCAAAAAAAGAGTGGGGATTTATTTGTGGTTCAACTTAGTAGATGACAAGTGGACAATAGTTTCATTGAGTGATCAATTAACTCATAGAATTCCTTCCAACTATAGAAATGACAACAATTGACTGAGACACCCTAAAAAGGAATATGACAACAATTGACTGGGACGAAGGAAGTAATTAATTACATCTGAGTCCTAAATTTGAATTTAAATATCTTGTTACTTAAGCGTAAAATTCCAAAGCATTTGAAAATCATTTTTGCTTTAAAGCATTTTAAAATCATATTTTAAAAGCATGCACCATGCCACCATCTATATCATAAATATTTGCATATTCAAAAAGTACTTTTTTATATAAGTAATTTGGTTGAAATATGCGTAAATTGTAATAATATGGTTAAGAAAACAGGATTTGAACTTGTCGGCCGAAAATTTCCAATAGTGGCGAACACGTAATAATATAAATTAAACTTGAAAAAAATTCAAAAAATTTAACTACAAACTTTGAAATTTCAATCCCCCAGCATTGGCCTAATGGAGATGAGCCACATCTCTACATCTCTAAACTTTTGCATAGTCTGGGTCCTTGTTTTATACTTAACTCGAGTTTTCACATTTCATATAAGAGGCTTAATAAGAAATAAGAACATCCTCATACTAAAGAGGCCCAATTTTCCTACTTTGATCAGACTTCTTGCAACTCTTTAATTATTATTTTTTTGGGTGAAATGTGAAAATTCCATTCATAGTCAAAGTTAACTTTAAAAACCCACCTTACAAACAATATATCAACCTAAACACTACAACGATTACAGGTTAATAGCCTAACACAATTTTATGAATTCAACTCAGCCCTCTAGTCTTGACCTTAGGCCCAATGATACCCATAACTCGGCATGCAATGGACTTCTGGAAAATCTCAATCAGAACATCATGTTTCCTGACATATCCCTCACTGATTTCTAGATTCTCAAATCAAGGTAAATCAGTCATGTAATTGCTGCCATAACAATCTGTTTCTGCCCTTAACTTTATGCTTTTAATTATGCCTTGTTTGATTTGAACAACTGTTAGTTTAATTAAAATGAGTAGTTAATTTCTAATCTAGTACTAAAAGGGGATCTAGGATTGATATAAGGGATAAATTAATTAATTGATTTGAATGTGCATAGTTATCGTTTGATTATCGTCTTAAATCTAGTTAATTAGTTAATGGCCAGTATTAATTAGTTAATCTTGTAAATTTTTGATTATTACCGACCGGGTTAAGACTATCTAAGGCAACAATAATTGAATAGATCTCGTTTAATGATAGAGATCGCATGTTAAATTGTAGATCTATAAATCTACACTTTAGATTGCCCTCGCTTTCTTTGCTTAGTGAGAGAAAATCCTTTTTTCAAAATGTCTCTTTTGATTTCTGGCCTTCCGCCGGAAAACACCACTCCAAATTCCAATGACGAAGCAAGCCCTATTAATCATTTCCCACCTTTGCCAAAAAGCGCTAAAAGAAAGACTATGCACATCGACGAATTTCTGAGTTCTGAATCCTCACCTCCTCCAGGCTTCGAAGCAGTTTTACCCAATCCGAATAGTCCATCTAAAGGATTTCAAAATATGTCATTTCGAGATAAAGTTCAAGGGTTCCAGCCTAAAACCCTTGAAATAAACCATATTGATATAGATGATTTCGAGATTGATTCAGACGATGATCTAGATGAGGGCAACATGGGTGAGGTAATAAGACGGATGGCACTGCTGATGACGTATGTCCTACTATAAGACTCTCTAAAGATGAGAAGGCGATGCTTCGAAAAACCATGGCGGCATGCACTTATTATCAAAATGTTTGATAAAAGTATGAGTTATTTATCACTAGTGCGAAAGCTTAATGCTAAGTGGGCGCTAAAGGGTAAAATGACTCTTAATGATCTTGGGGATTCATATTACGTAGCTCGCTTTTCAGCCATTCAAGATTATGAACATGTTTTAACGCAAGGACCATGGACCATACAAGACCACTATCTAACAATTCGTCGGTGGTTGCCTAATTTTATTCAAAGCGAGGATCGTATTCAATCTCTTACGGTATGGGTAAGTATCCCAGGCCTGCCAGTTGAGTATTTCAATGAATCATTTATGAGGAAAGTAGGTTCAAAGATTGGAAGGGTTAATCGTATCGATAAAAATACTGCATTAGCCGAGAGAGGGCAATTCTCTAGAATGAGCGTGGAAATCGATATATCCAAACCACTAGTCTCCAAGTTTCGGATTAATAAGAAAGTTTATCGAGTTCAATATGAAGGTATTAAAACTATTTGTTTTAATTGTGGGAAAATCGGGCATAATATGAAAGATTGCCAGGGTAACGCTTGTGCTATGCCTGATCAAATATCAAGTACTCAAGAAGAAGGCGATGTACGGTCGGAACTAAATCCCTCAGAAGAAAAAGAGGCCTTTGGTAACTGGATGTTTGTTAAAAAACCGCCTCGAAGAAAACCTCCAAATAAGTTCGAACCAACCATCCCTTCTCGAATCAACTGAAGTAGCAAACAATCGAATTTCAAATTTGGGAGTAGCTCGAACACCAAGTCAGGGTCAATATTTGATTCTCTTACTGTTGAGCTAGTTTGTTGATGATAACATGCCTAATTAATATGTGCCTCTTAGTTAAGTTTTCAGGAAAACTATGAATCTCCAAGCAAGAGTTGATGAATAGTTGTATGCCCAAGAAAAATCGAATTGTAAAGAATCATCTTTTGTAAAGATAGAAGAGTACGGTATTTACAATTGCAACAGTCCTTGCAACCGTAACCTCATATGTTCAGTGTAACAGTGAGGACGACTGTTGCACATGTCTGAAACTTTTCAAGGTCTTTTAAACTGATAATCTCAAAACGTCCT
This sequence comes from Heliosperma pusillum, assembly GCA_022085475.1. Lineage (NCBI taxonomy): Eukaryota > Viridiplantae > Streptophyta > Magnoliopsida > Caryophyllales > Caryophyllaceae > Heliosperma > Heliosperma pusillum. Next base: position 25,168 of record JAIUZE010005994.1, read on the forward strand.
TTTATCTTTAGAAGAGTTTGAACCATTTTTGAATTGATTTGAAACTTGTTTGGAAAATGATAAGAAGGAATCCTTTGATAGAGTTTATTCCTCAAAATTGCATGGACAAACTTTTTCTCAAAAAAGCAAAGCTTGGCTTGTCCCCCAAAAGAGTTTGTCACCTTATGATTTTCACCCATGGAGAATCAAAGGGTAAAACGTTTTCTGACCTCTTGAGCAGCACACTTTTCCTGGACATTTTGTCACTTGTGAAAACCGTATTCAAGAACATTTATTTTGCTCACATGCTTGAGAGTGGACTTTCTCAAGGCTTTTCTTTAATCATTTTCAAATCATTTTTTCCTCTATAAATAGAGAGCACTCCTCTCTAATTTCTTCAAGACTTTCCTGAGAAAACAAACACATTAGTATATCTCCAGTACTAATGTGTAAGTCTTTGACTCTTTGACTCTTTGACTCTCTCTGCCCGAGTGTCTGACTCTTTGACTCTCTCTTTGGTTTGACTCTTTGACTATATTTGGCAAACAATTCCTACCACTTAAAACAATAACACTTTATTTCGTATTACACTTTGGTAGGAATTCCTTGGTCTTATTATTCTTTTGGTAGGAATTTAGATAAAAATACTAATTTGGTAGGAATTGTTTGACACATTATTACCTAAATAAGAGTTAAAAGCTTGTGTATTAAAGACAAATCAAGGCCCAAAACTCAAAGTTAAAGCGAGTAAGCAAGGAAGAAGAGGAAGCGTCAAAGGAAAAAATGGTAGCCTTGTGTCGCAGCTAGCCGCGTGTCGCAGCAACTCTGGCAGACTATTTAGCCTCGTGTCTCAGCTAGCCGCGTGTCGCAGCAACTCTGGCAGGCTATTTAGCCTCGTGGAGAGGCTTAGCATTGGATTCCGAATTATTCTTTAATTCGGCAATTATGCTTACACTTTATGAGGTTTTATGAGGCTTTAATAGGATTTATGGAGATGCTCTTTGAAGACCTATAAAAGGACGGATTGTTGATCAAATTAGACACATATCTTTTTCCATCTTTTAATCATTATAAGACACAAAATAATTCTTAGTTTGCTTTAGTGAATACTTTTAGTATGGAAGGCTAACTTCTTCATCTTGGGTGAAGCAATTGAAACAAATGAATTAGTATTTTGTAAGACTCTTTACTCTATATTTTTACCTCTTAAATATTGATTTATACTCTCAATTTATTATTATGATTATTGATAGTTCTTGCTAGTTTGATCTCCTAGTTTGTCTTATCTTTAATCTATTGCTTGTTTAGGAATTTGAATCTTTTGTTCAGTTGCCTAGACATTGGTAGCAAATATAGCTCATCAATTTGTATGCTTTTCATCGTTGTTAGATTGTAGGAGAATATTTATCATATGAATTAAAGTGTAGAACCGCTTATGTATGCATTTGTTCATCTTTGTTGGCTTCTCTAGTTATAATCTATGGTATGATTGAATTTAGATACGCTTGGACTAGATTTTCATCACCATAAAGGTTGTATATGTGCGCGTTTCGCAGTGAATGACTAAAAAGTAAGGAGAAGTAGAAACTTATGTTTTCACAATAAAGTATTTAAGAGTAATTAGAGTCTAAAAGAGTCAATGATCAAACCTAACTCATTTGTGGAAATTGTAAGACCCAAGATCTTTTTATAATTTGATTTACTCCAATCTTTTAATATTTTACTTTGCTAGATTAGACTCAAACCACAAATACCCCCAATTTGGTTACCTTAGAACTATTTACATAACACACGTTAAACATAGACCTTCCTTGTGGGATCGACCCCTACTTACCCTTGCTAGTGTTAGAGTTAGTAGTGGATAAAAATACTAATTTGGAGACTCACGGCAAGTCTAGCCAGTGACACATTATACGGGGAAGACTGATTTGTTTGTGAGTGGTGAGGTGATAGACAAGATATTGTTTGGCTATGGAGAGCTTGCCGCGGTCATTGGAGGGGTAAATGGTTCGACAAATAAGGTTAAAGAGAAGACGATGTTGGGTGAGCAGTTGTTTAGATACAAGTGTGGTGCATACTTTGGTTTTGGGAATCAGCGTTTTAGCCACATCAAAAGGGGCAGCATACGGAAGGACGTGCCAAATTTTATCAAAGGGAGTTTTATCATATCCCTCATCTGTTACTCCAAGAATATCAGCAAGAAAGGCAGGAGTACTGGAGATAGACTTACCATTAACTCGGGCAGAGAGAGTCAAAGAGTCAGACACTCGAACTGTGGTAGGAATTCCTATTGTTTTAGGAATTATTCTTTTGGTAGGAATTCCTACCAAAAGAATAATGTGTCAAACATTTTAGGTAATAAGAGTACTTTGGTTTGACTCTTTGACTATTTAATTTCCGTTGTACTTTGCTTTACTCGTTTAATTCGTATTACACTTTAAAGCAACAGTCTCGAATACTATTATCTTCGTTCTACAGCCTTTACTTCATCTGCTAAAACGAACAAGTAACAGTCAGACTTACTGTGACATTCAACTTACAACAACTTTCTAATTTAGTAATACACTCTTGATAACTCAGTTCATTTGGTGTATCCATTTGGTCTTCTCAATAAAATCAACTTTCTTTAAACACTAAAGATTAAGTTAAAGGTTTTAAAGTGGTACCTAATTCACCCCCTCCCCCTCTTAGGTACTTGGAATCCAAACCCTTCAATTGGTATTAGAGCCTCGTGCTCTTGATCGAGGCTAATCGCCTTTGAGTTTGATTCTAGGCCTATGGATTCCTCAAAACACTCCAAGATTTTGGTCTTTACCGGTGAGAATTTTGGATGGTGGAAACTCAAAATGGAACACTACATCATAAGCATTGATTAACAATGTTGAAAAATCATTAAAGATGGACCACTCATTATTGAAGATAAGGACATGATGACGGGATATTCTACGATCAAACTCGAAAGAGATTACAATGAAAATGATTTTAAATTGGCCGAGAAAAATTCTAAAGCCATGACTATTCTTCAACGATGTGTTGGTGAGGAGGAAGTGAGTCGTATATCCGGTTGTACGACGGCTAAACAAATATGGGACGTCCTTGAACTTGCACATGAGGGAACCATACAAGTTAAGAAACAACGTATAGACCTTCTCATAAAAAAATATGAGATGTTCCATATGTTGAAGGATGAGTCCATAAATAGCTTGGCCTCCTGCTTTTCTAGCATAATTAATGATCTAAAAAGTGTAGGAAGAATCTTCGAGTCCAAGGACATCATTCGAAAAATTCTTCGTAGTCTTACCGCTAAGTGGCAACCAAAAGTCACCGCTATTGAAGAGGCTAGAGACCTAACCACCTTAACCTTTCATGAAATAATGGGGTCCCTAATTGCACACGAGTTAAATCTCGACAATGCTCCAAGTGAGACCTCAAAGGGAAAAGGACTTGCTCTTAAATCCGCCTCAAGTGATGAGGAAGGAGAAGAGGAAGATGAATTTGCCATGTTTTCAAGAAACCTTGTTGGGATGGTCAATAGCCAAGGATTCAAAAATTTCAAAGTGAACAATGCTAGAAAACGCTTTCCTAAGAGACGACCTAATTCCGCTATGGGATGTTTCAAATGTGGGGACAAAGGTCATCTAATTAAAGAATGCCTAAAATGGAATGACATCAAATCTAAAGATAGAAGAGACACGACTAAGAGAGAACTTAAGCATAAAGTCATGTCCACCATTTGGGGCTTGTCCGACTCCGAGGACGATGAACCCATCGAGGAGCAACTAGAGGCTAAAATGTGTTTCACAAACAATCTCAAAAATAAAACACATAAGCTTGCTAGAAATGAGTCTCTTAGGTGTCTCATGGCACATCCGGATGAATCTGATTCCGATTCCGACAATGAGGTAAAATATCTTAAGACCAAGGTTAGAACTTACTCCAAAGACAAGGTGTGCAAGTTGCTTGATAAACTGTTTGACAAGTGTCGTAACCAAACTGAGAAATTAGATGTCATGCAAGAGCAAATAAAGGATATTTCTCAAGAAAACGATCTTCTAAAACAGGAATTGAATGTCACAGACACCGCGACCGTTACTTCTGAAGTTGAAGTTGAATTTAAAAGATTAAAGAAATTAAACAAAACTCTGACAAATGAACTTGATTCCCTTAAAACTTCTAGCTCTCGCTTTATTCCCTCTGAACTTGAAGAGATTAACATCTCCTTAGTTTTTCAAATCTCAAAAATTTCAAAGGAGTGTGATGATCTCATCAAAGATCTTGAGCTGTCTAAAATTGAGATAGTCGACCTTGAAGAAGAAGTTATAAGTCTGAAAGTCACAGTTCCCTTGTCCGTTGCTTCTGACATTAAAAAGCAAAGCTCTTCCTCTCACGAGCTCGTTAAAACTTTAACCACTGAGAATGATCAACTCAAGGCTGATACTAATGCCTTCAAAGTGAAAATTAGAGTCCTTCATGAAAAACTCGTTAAAATTCAACATGACAATCACAAGAATTGCTCCTCCGGCCCTAAATTCACTCAATTGAACTTTTGCATCTCCAACCTTAAGATTGACATTGAGCATAAAATCAACACCATCATTGACTTAAAATCCAAGTTTGTCGTGATGAAAAATGATCTTGACATCTCCAAGGAAAGGAACAAGTTGCTTTCGGTTAAAATTGAGAAACTTAGCAAGGAACTTAACAAAGCTAAACATGTCTCTAAAAAATGGGAAGGAAGTCAAAATGTCTTGAATCTTCTCACTAGTCAATCCAAAATATGTGATAGAGTTGCCGGTCTCGGTTTTAAATGGAACAGTCAGTCGCACTGTTACATTCAGAAACCTGATCCCAGCAAAACTGATTTCCGAAGAAGGAAGTATGTTGGTCTTCCCGAATACATCATTTACAATTATTGTGGAAAAACTGGTCATGTCTTTAATGCTTGCAAAAAGAGACATAATGACATTGAGAGAAATGTTAAAGTTGTAAAGCAAATATGGATTCGGAAAGATCTCCTTAAACAAGTTGATTGTAAGAAGGGACCCAAAATGATTTGGGTTCCTAAACTTAAAGTCTAATCTCTTGTAGGGCTTGGTGAGAGGCGGCCGCAATTGGTACTTGGATAGTGAATGTTCTCGTCACATGACGGGAGACAAAAGCCAATTTCTCTCACTTGAAGCTTATGATGGTGGCACGGTAACGTTTGGTGACAACAAGAAAGGTGAAGTAATAGGCATTGGGAAGGTTAGTAAGTCATCGTTACTTTTTGTCGACAATGTGCGGCTTGTCAAAGGTTTGAAGCATAATCTCCTTAGCATTTCTCAATTATGTGACCGTGGCAACTTGGTTGAATTTAGTGCTAGTCTTTGTCGAATCATTGATGCCACAACCCATGAGGTAATACTTGAAGGTAGACGAGTGAAAGACGTCTACCTAACCGATTTAAACACTTTATCCGGACATACCATGTCTTGTATGAGTGTTATGAAAAATGACCCTTGGTTGTGGCATAAACGATTTGGACATGTAAGTACTAAGACTCTTAATACTCTTATCAAGAGACTTGACTTGGTTGAAGGATTTCCTAACATAAAATTTGATCTTGATAAAATTTGTGATGAATGTGCCAAATGCAAACATGTTAGAAGTTCCTTCAAATCGAAAAGGGTTGTGAGTACATCTCGTCCACTACAACTCTTGCACATTGACTTATGTGGACCCATGAGAACTCGTTGTATAGAAGGGAGTCGCTATGTTTGTGTCATTGTTGATGATTATACTAGATTCGTTTGGGCATTATTCTTGAGTTCCAAAGATGAGGCATTTGATGAGTTTTTAATTTGGTTAAAAAGAACTCAAAACAAATTTGATTTAAAACTTGTTTCCATTCGAACCGATCATGGAACCGAATTTGGAAACTCATCATTTGGTGCTTATTGTGATGACAATGGAGTTGATCATAATTTCTCCCGCCCCAAGAACTCCTCAACAAAATAGCGTTGTTGAACGCATGAATAGAACTCTTGAGGGCATGACTAGAACCATGTTATTGTGTAGTAAGCTTCCTCGAAACGTTTGGGCCGAAGCGGTAAATGCCGCTTGCTATATTCATAATCGAGTCATGATAAGAAGTTTACTAAATAAAACACCATAAGAATTACTACGTGGAAGAAAGCCCAACATTTCATACTTTAGATGCTTTGGTAGCAAATGTTTTGTTCACAATAATGGTAAAGATAAATTAGGTAAATTCGATCCAGGTAGTGATGAAGCGATTATTATTGGTTACTCAAATCATAGCACCTAATTCATCAACAAAAGTATATTAAAGAAATGCTTAAGAAATTCGGGATGACGGATGCTAAATCATACTCTACACCTATGGTATCTACGTCCAAGTTAGACAAGGATGAGAACGGGAAAAATGTAAGTGACAAGGTGTGTAGAGGTATGATTGGATCTCTTCTCTACTTAACGCTAGTCGTCCCGACATTCTCTTTAGCGTTTGTTTATGTGCTCGGTTCCAATCAAATCCAAAAGAATCCCATTTCAAAGCCGTCAAACGAATTCTTCGATACTTGATTGGAACCCAACATCTCCACTTGTGGTATCCGTTGTATTGTCCCCTTGATCTTGTAGGATTTTACGATGCCGACTTTGCGGGATGTACCGTGGACCGAAAGAGCACCTCCGGGATTTCCACGTTCCTTGGACCTTGTCTCGTCTCATGGGGTTCAAAGAAAAAAAATACGGTAGCTCTCTCGACGGCCGAAAGCGAATATGTTAGTGTCGCTCATTGTTGCTCACAACTTCTTTGGGTACGACAACAACTTCAAGATTTTGGTATGATTTATGACTATATTCCTATTATGTGTGATAATACTAGTGCCATAAACATTTCCAAAAATCTCATTCAACACTCTAGGACTAAGCATATTGAGATTCGTCATCATTTTCTTCGTGATCACGTAGAGAAAGGACATATTAAGCTTATTTTTTGCAAGACCGAAGATCAAATAGCGGATATATTTACGAAACCACTAGCAAGAGAACAATTTGAGAAACTTCGGTTAGAAATCGGTTTAATTAATTGTATGTGATTCATGTGTGTGTGTCTAATCCCTTGCATGATTGACGAGAATTGGCATGTAAGTATACTCTTCTTTATTCTAATTCACATGTGTTTCAATTTACCATGATTTTCCTGCACATTTTCGTACTTAACTGCATATTCAACACTTGACTATCCTATGTTCAAAGTTCCTGCCACCTATTCTATTTCTTTTTCACCCACTCAAATTAAAGACACCCACCAAACTTACCCACCTTATCCCCTCTTCTCCCAAACGACACAACCCCTCAAACTTACCCACATTATTACCCTCATAAAACCTACCCCTTACTATGGTCAAAACCTCATTTAACACTACCCTTCACATCAAATCACCCAAACACATCATGTCCACATCTTCAACCCCACCATCAGCCTCAACCGTTCCCGACACAACCGACCCCTCTCCCCCATCCCCTCAACCAACGCCTGCTACCGACGAACCCATCATCGTCGAAACCCATTTGTGTCTTACCACCGCTTGTCCCTTCCCCAACACGAACACGATCTTGCTCTGAGCCTCCCTTGACAGTATCTCCACTTGTTGATGAAGCTCCTGAAAATGATGAGGTAAATCCCGATGGAATCTCACAGGAATCAAACTCCAAAAAAAGAGGAAAAGGTAAGAGTTTGGCTCCTTCTCGGAAGCCGGTCACTCGCAAGCGCGGCAGATTTGGGTCCATGCCGGTCATAATCGAAGATGTCGATAATGATGATGATGAGGATGGTAACGATGTTATGGCCACCGGTGACAAAACCGACATAGAGGAAGATGAGACGGTTCTCAAGCGGGCCAAAGGGAAAGTAGAAAGGCAGAAATGGGTCTATCTCTCTCCTAATGACCCGATTCCGGTTACCGATAAGTATGAAAATAAGGTCATTAAGCAACAACTCCTCAAATGGGATCTACAACCATCCATTCTGGCCAACTGTGAACTCCTACTAAAAAAGGTCGTCATTCATACCCTGCGGCTCTATACGAGTGCATAGTACTCTTCCTCTCCCGCTTTTACCTCCTTTGGCGAAGCCGTTGATGCTCAAGGATGGGGAAATCTGCTTGAGGCACAGCATCCGGTTTATGTGATTGAAATCATCCAATTCTACGCCACAGTCCGAGTGTCTGACTCTTTGACTCTCTCTGCCCGAGTTAATGGTAAGTCTATCTCCAGTACTCCTGCCTTTTTTGCTGATATTCTTGGAGTAACAGATGAGGGATATGATAAAACTCCCTTTGATAAAATTTGGCACGTCCTTCCGTATGCTGCCCCTTTTGATGTGGCTAAAACGCTGATTCCCAAAACCAAAGTATGCACCACACTTGTATCTAAACAACTGCTCACCCAACATCGTCTTCTCTTTAACCTTATTTGTCGAACCATTTACCCCTCCAATGACCGCGGCAAGCTCTCCATAGCCAAACAATATCTTGTCTATCACCTCACCACTCACAAACAAATCAGCCTTCCCCGTATAATGTGTCACTGGCTAGACTTGCCGTGAGTCTCCAAATTAGTATTTTTATCCACTACTAACTCTAACAATAGCAAGGGTAAGTAGAGGTCGATCCCACAAGGAAGGTCTATGTTTAACGTGTGTTATGTAAATAGTTCTAAGGTAACCAAATTGGGGGTATTTGTGGTTTGAGTCTAATCTAGCAAAGTAAAATATTAAAAGATTGGAGTAAATCAAATTATAAAAAGATCTTGGGTCTTACAATTTCCACAAATGAGTTAGGTTTGATCATTGACTCTTTTAGACTCTAATTACTCTTAAATACTTTATTGTGAAAACATAAGTTTCTACTTCTCCTTACTTTTTAGTCATTCACTGCGAAACGCGCACCTATACAACCTTTATGGTGATGAAAATCTAGTCCAAGCGTATCTAAATTCAATCATACCATAGATTATAACTAGAGAAGCCAACAAAGATGAACAAATGCATACATAAGCGGTTCTACACTTTAATTCATATGATAAATATTCTCCTACAATCTAACAACGATGAAAAGCATACAAATTGATGAGCTATATTTGCTACCAATGTCTAGGCAACTGAACAAAAGATTCAAATTCCTAAACAAGCAATAGATTAAAGATAAGACAAACTAGAAGATCAAACTAGTAAGAACTATCAATAATCATAATAATAAATTGAGAGTATAAATCAATATTTAAGAGGTAAAAATATAGAGTAAAGAGTCTTACAAAATACTAATTCATTTGTTTCAATTGCTTCACCCAAGATGAAGAAGTTAGCCTTCCATACTAAAAGTATTCACTAAAGCAAACTAAGAATTATTTTGTGTCTTATAATGATTAAAAGATGGAAAAAGATATGTGTCTAATTTGATCAACAATCCGTCCTTTTATAGGTCTTCAAAGAGCATCTCCATAAATCCTATTAAAGCCTCATAAAACCTCATAAAGTGTAAGCATAATTGCCGAATTAAAGAATAATTCGGAATCCAATGCTAAGCCTCTCCACGAGGCTAAATAGCCTGCCAGAGTTGCTGCGACACGCGGCTAGCTGAGACACGAGGCTAAATAGTCTGCCAGAGTTGCTGCGACACGCGGCTAGCTGCGACACAAGGCTACCATTTTTTCCTTTGACGCTTCCTCTTCTTCCTTGCTTACTCGCTTTGACTTTGAGTTTTGGGCCTTGATTTGTCTTTAATACACAAGCTTTTAACTCTTATTAACCCATTATTTGGCATGAATTTAGTCCAAGGAATAAGTGTAAAAATGTCCAAGTCACTTCCCAAACTCGGAATGAGATTCTCGAACATGACACCTACACATTAAACCCAAATTGCGTAGAAACACGTCCAAACAATGCTACTACTACCAAAATGCATTAATGAGATAAAGTAACTATAAATAACATATATCAAGGCTAAAGTAGCTAAGAATTGGTTTGGTAAAGACGGTATAAAACCGTCACATCAAATTCCCCCGCACTTAGATCTTACTCGCCCTCGAGTAAGCTCAACTAGACTAAAGACACACTCATACTTTCAATCACAAGTTAACATGTTCTAATAGAGAAATGCAAGTTCAAATGAAAGATTTAAGAAACCGTAACAAATGCATAGGACACTCAAGCCAACTCTAACAAGCATCAAGTTCAACAAAGAGTGTCTTATCAAGCCTAATGAGTTAGTAATTACTAATACCCGCCACAACCATCACTCAAACTTCGATCAATCAACATGGAGGAAATTTATTTTGGTAGATGTGTTCTTTTGAGCACAATATACTTCACTTTAGGTATTTGAAACATTTGATTTCACTTGGCAACATTAGGAACTCCATTGATTTGGTAGATGTGTCAATGTAATCTCAATCCGCTAAAATCACCCTTTGTTCCACCTCCAGACTCGGTCCTTTGGCCAGACTATTGGTGAAATCAATAAATTGAGCTCCATACTCGTCATCTTTTAGCTTACCACGGGACTCGGTCCTTAGCAAGAATGACATATGCCAACATGTAAAGATATGAATTTCAATTTGATAGATATTTTTCTTTTTTTTTTTTCACTTGAACACAACTTTTTTAACCATAGAGCAAAAATAACATGGCTCTTGGAAATATAGATTTTCATACCCACTTCGCAACATGAGAACAATCCACTTTATTTGTGATTTTTTTTTCATTTTGATTTTTTTGTTTATGATTGATTTTTTTTTTTGTTTTTTTTTTGGAATAATGGAGGATATGTTGATCAAACTACTTTTTTGTGACAATAATGACCATCAAAGGCATGTTCACACCACTAGGGGTCCAAGGTGAACTCAAAGTTGAACTCAACTCGTCAAAATAGGCTCAAGTATTAACCATGCAAGTGTTAAAATACCTAATTCAAATGTGTGAACTACATTTCTAAACTAGAAAATATCAACTAAATTCATGAAAAAGTAAGGTAATTCCACCATGTTTATTACTAAAATGCAACTACATGACTAAATATAACTAAAATGCAACTATAGACCACCACAATGAGCTAAAACCCTTCCCCCGCACTTGAACATGACATTGTCCTCAATGACAAAATAAGGGATGGGAGAAAAAGAAAAGGGAGGGTATAGAAATTACCGAGCAAAAGAGAGCATCCAAACTGAGCTTGCAAATGCGCTCTCGTCATCATCCATTTAGCATCATTTGGTGGACTCAAACTACTTTATTCAAAATTAAATGCACACATTAAAACATTAAAATCGGGTTGCCTCCCGTAAGCGCTGGTTTAACGTCCCGCACGACGCATGTTCAAGCTTAAGAACCAACTATGGGGTCACACAACACTACCCTTCAATAAGGAAAATATCATTCAATTAAGAGCGGAACATGTCAATGCCCTTTGGAGAAGATCATACAAGATAGAAAAGGAGGTGGTTAAGACATTATAACAAATTATAATAAAAAAAAACCATACACGACTCATAATCATATAAGCATGTACAACAAATTTATCATGTCCTTTAGATATTTAGAAAACAATCAAAAAGTCATGGTATGTTTCTTTATAAAATTGGGTCATCTTAACCAAGTTGCTCTTTTCCCCACTCCAACAAAAAGTGTCATCCAAATCCCATAAGATATCACCCAAGTCATCATCCAAGACTTCGTCATCAAATTGTGGGGGTAAGTTAAAATCTACTTTGGGTTTACTATAAGACAATGTGAACAAATCAAAGTCATTACTCTCCTCATTATAAATTTGAGCACTCGCATCAAGAATAACAGGCAAAGGGTAATCATTATTATTCACAATATCACTTGGACTCAATTCAAGGCTTGGTGAGGTTTCAAAGCAAGGATCAAGATTAAGAGTAGAAGTGGTCATTTCAAATTGTCGGGAATTCTCCACCAAAAGATCAAGAACATCCCATTTTTCTTCGTGTCTTAAATTCAAGAACCCACCCTCACATTTTACTTGCGAATCTATTTGAGTCTCTTGGTTGAAATTATAGAAAACTCCAATCCAAATTCCTTGACTCTTGGCTAGATATAGGTGTTCTAACAAATACTCTTCTAGCCTTTCAGAATAGTGATGAAGTAATTCATGCTCTTGTTGGGGGAAATCAAAAAACATTTTCTAAACTAAAAGACAAAAGACCCTTAATTAAAACAATATTAAAAACAAAAATTTACACAAGCACACAAAAAAAAACAATTGTCTTCCTCGGCAACGGCGCCAAAATTTGGCTAGACTTGTCGTGAGTCTCCAATTTAGTATTTTTATCCACTACTAACTCTAACAATAGCAAGGGTAAGTAGGGGTCTATCCCACAAGGAAGGTCTATGTTTAACGTGTGTTATGTAAATAGTTCTAAGGTAACCAAATTGGGGGTATTTGTGGTTTGAGTCTAATCTAGCAAAGTAAAATATTAAAAGATTGGAGTAAATCAATGCAAATTATAAAAAGATCTTGGGTCTTACAATTTCCACAAATGAGTTAGGTTTGATCATTGACTCTTTTAGACTCTAATTACTCTTAAATACTTTATTGTGAAAACATAAGTTTATACTTCTCCTTACTTTTTAGTCATTCACTGCGAAAATCGCACATAAACAACCCTTATGGCGATGACAATCTAGTCCAAGCTTATCTAAATTCAAGCATACCATAGATTATAACTAGAGAAGCCAACAAACATGAACAAATGCATACATAACCGGTTCTACACTTTAATTCATATAATAAATATTCTCCTACAATCTAACAACGATGAAAAGCATACAAATTGATGAGCTATAGTTGCTACCAATGTTTAGGTAACTGAACAAAAGATTCAAATCCCTAAACTAGCAATAGATTAAAGATAAGACAAACTAGGAGATCAAACTAGCAAGAACTATCAATAATCATAATAATAAATTGAGAATATAAATCAATATTTAAAAGGTAAAAATATAGAGTAAAGAATCTTACAAAATACTAATTCATTTGTTTCAATTGCTTCACCCAAGATGAAGAAGTTAGTCTTCCATACTAAAAGTATTCACTAAAGCAAACTAAGAATTATTTTGTGTCTTATAATGATTACAAGATGGAAGAAGATATGTGTCTAAATTGATCAACAATCCCTCCTTTTATAGGTCTTCAAAGAGCAGCTCCATAAATCCTATTAAAGCCTCATAAAACCTCATAAAGTGTGAGCATAATTGCCGAATTAAAGAAGAATTCGTAATCCAATGCTGAGCCTCTCCACGAGGCAAAATAGTCTGCCAGAGTTGCTGCGACACGCGGCTAGCTGCGACACGCGGCTAGCTGCGACATGAGGCTACCATTTTTTCCTTTGACGCTTCCTCTTCTTCCTTGCTTACTCGCTTTGACTTTGAGTTTTGGGCCTTGACTTATCTTTAATACACAAGCTTTTAACTCTTATTAACCCATTATTTGGCATGAATTTAGTCCAAGGAATAAGTGTAACAATGTCCAAGTCACTTCCCAAACTCGGAATGAGATTCTCGAACATGACACCTACACATTAAACCCAAATTGCGTAGAAACACGTGCAAACAATGCTACTACTACCAAAATGCATTAATGAGCTAAAATAACTATAAATAACATATATCAAGGCTAAAGTAGCTAAGAATTGGGTTGGTAAAGACGGTATAAAACCGTCACATCAGTCACCGAATCTCCGTCACAGCCACAAAAATCCAGAAACGGAACTTCCCACTAAAAGACCTCTTTCGTCTCCCATACAGCCTCTGGCTCTCCTTGGCTCTCAAAGCCAAGGGAGTGTTGACAGATAAAACCGTCGGTTCTCTCGGTCTTTATGATGTCATGACCTCAGGAAATCTGGGTAAAATGATGCTCAAAGAAACTAGGGGGAAATTGGAGGATGTAAAGTTTGCTAAGAATAAGGATGCTTTGGTTGGGTCATCTAGCAAAGGTGGGATCAATGAGGAAATGTGTGGGGTTATCTTGGCTGAAATTCAGAGTTTGAGGACTTGGGTTAGTACAAAATTTGATGCTCTTTAACAACTAGCAGATTCTACAAAAGGGGAAGTCGACATTATCTCCAACATTATCAAGGATAAGTACGGCATTATAAGTGATGATGAGGGCTCGGAGGAAGGCTCGGATGACGAGCAACTGTGTTTTAACTCTTCGTACCTCTTATTTTGATGTTGTCCCTTTTTGTCTTGATGGTGTAATATAAAACTTGCCTCTTTTTGCCTTTCACCACATGTTTTAAAACTTGTCTTCCCTTTATGGTGGTGTAATGATGAACATGGCTTAGTCTTGTTGAACATGATTAGTTTTGTTGCCTAATCATTGTCTTGTTGAATATGTTATTTTGACTTATCTAGTGCGGTTGTTATGATATCTTGTGCATAAGTATTTTGTGTCCGAGAAAAGTGTCATTGCCCCTTTGATGATGTCAAGAGGGGGAAAAGCTAAACACACACAAATGAGCATATCATTGATTAACTCTTGCTTGTTGACCTAGTAGAATTATTTTGCTATCTAACTCTCTTGGTTTTGTTTGTCATATGCTTATTATTGTCACTTTACTATATGTGCAATCATTGAAAGCATTTGCTTTAGACCGACTTTCTTAGGGGGAACTTAATTTTAGATCTATGTGTTTTTAAGGCTTGTCATCATCAGAGAGGGAATTTGTTGAGCTAGTATGTTGATGATGACATGCCTAATTAATATGTGCCTCTTAGTTAAGTTTTCAGGAAAACTATGAATCTCCAAGCAAGAGTTGATGAAGAGTTGTATGCCCAAGAAAAATCGAGTTGTAAAGAGTCATCTTTTGTAAAGATAGAAGAGTACGGTATTTACAATTGCAACAGTCCATGCAACCGTAACCTCATATGTTCAATGTAACAGTGAGGACGATTGTTGCACATGTCTGAAACTTTTCAAAGTCTTTTAAACTGATAATCTCAAAACGTCCTTTTATCTTAAAAAGGGTTTGAACCATTTTTGAATTTATTTGCAACTTGTTTGGAAAATGATAAGAAGGAATCCTTTGATAGAGTTTATTCCTCAAAATTGCATAGAAAAACTTTTTCTCAAAAAAGCAAAGCTTGGCTTGTCCCCCAAAAGAGTTTGTCACCTTATGATTTTCACCCATGAAGAATCAAAGGGTAAAACGTTTTCTGACCTCTTGAGCAGCAAACTTTTCCTGGACATTTTGTCACTTGTGAAAACCTTATTCAAGAACATTCATTTTGCTCACATGCTTGAGAGTGGACTTTCTCAAGGCTTTTCTTTAATCATTTTCAAATCATTTCTTCCTCTATAAATAGAGAGCACTCCTCTTTCATTTCTTCAAGACTTTCCTTAGAAAACAAACACATTTCATTGCAAATTGCCTTCAAAGTTTTAAGCTTTTAATCTTTGCAAAAGTTCTTCAAAGTCTTCAAAAGTCACAGACATGACAACTGTTGCCTTAAGTATTGTACTCTTCTATCTAGAATAGTTAGATCTTAATGAATTCGCCTTCGTTCTTTTCACAAGAACAAAATCAGGGAATTTGATCTTGTAACTTTCTTAGATAAAGAGTCGAGTTTGAGACGGAGTAGTCTTAAACTCATTTCGCAACCGGAGTAGTTTGTTGGTCCTTTTTATTGTAAGGGTCTTAGGTAGTCGGAGTAGATTACTTAATTGAATCAATAAGAAGAAGATTGGACGTAGGCCTTTTAATTGGTTGAACCAATTCAAAACTTCTGTGTTAATCTTTCGACTATTTAATTTCCGATGTACTTTTCTTTACTCGTTTATTTCGTATTACACTTTAAAGCAACAGTCTCGAATACTGTCACCTTCGTTCTACAGCCTTTACTTCATCTGCTAAAACGAACAAGTTACAGTCAGACTTCCTATGACATTCAGCTTACAACAACTTTCTAATTTAGTAATACACTCTTGATAACTCAGTTCATTTATCAGTTCATTTGGTGTATCCATTTGTTCTTCTCAATAACAATCAACTTTCTTTAAACAATAAAGATTAAGTTGAAAATTTTAAAGTGGTACCTAATTCACCCCCTCCCCCTCTTAGGTACTTGAAATCCAAATTCCAAACCCTTCACTTTCCAATTTGGAACAGAGTGAGAATTTCAAGGAAAATATCCCAAATTTTCCTAATACAAATTCCGCAAAAAAAAATTTAGGTAATAATATTCCTGTAATCTCTATCTTGCCAAATATAATAAGACCAAGGAATTCCTACCAAAAGAATAATATTTCACACAAATATAAACGTAATAATCTGACAAAAAAATCTACCATAGTGCCTCATAATGCTGCAATTATACTCAATGATATCACAAATAACTCAGAATTAGTTCCATTAAAAAATCAATTAAAGATATAGTAACTAATAACCATCATTCCCCTATAAACTATTTTAACCTTCAATCAAACAAACCAGTCACCGTGACTCAACCAATCGACTCTAACATTGTCACAATGATGCTGCACCCTTCGACACTGATCGACATGAGATAGTCCGAATCACTGAATGTGATAGACCACTTGGAGATGGCGATGATTCCTCCTTGTTGGAAGTTCATGTTCTCGAGCTGGGAAGGGATGGCCACACCCTATATGGGGGTGATGGTAAGGGAGTCTTCGCTAATGAATTTGACGTTTGCACAATGCAAGGACAGTCCAACAAGCCTATGGATCAAACCGTCGATTCCATGGAATACTAAAGAGATCCTTTTTCTTGTAAGTCGTGCTTATATTTCTCGGTTACCTTTCCTACCGTTTCATATGTCAGACCGTATACATAATGTGTGTCCCAATTCACATCACATAACGTGTATGGTGTGGAATATTCAAGTCTATGCTAATAGAGCTAAACTATCAGCTCTAAAAGAGGTAAATCAGACATATAAACCGTTTGTTTTGGCTCTAGTTGAGACCCATATGGGGAGTGAACATGCGTCAAAAGTTCAGAAAATTATTGGTTACGATGGACTTGCTCGAGAAGAGCTGTAGGTTTCAGAGGTGGAATATAGATTTTCTGGAAACCAGAACTGGTAACTGTTAATCCTATTACGCAACATACTCAATATATTACTATGGAAATATCTCGTAATTATGATATTCCTTGGTTTTTCACCGCCGTGTACACTAGTCCTGACCCTGGAAATGGCGTGAATTATGGGTAGAATTAGAGAATTTTGCTAAACATAATAATCAACCTTGGTTGTTGGCTGGAGACTTCAATGAAACTAGAAGCCTAACTGAACGTCATGGAGGCAATAGAAATATGGCTCGTCGGTGCGACCTCTTTAATAATTGGATAGAGAACTGTCAATTAATTGAGTTAGAATTTTCGGGTCCGTATCATACCTGAGCCCGAGGAAACAGCTCGGAAACCAGACAAAGTGCCCGTTTAGACCGTGCCCTGTGTAATAGTGACTGGAGTACTTTATTCTGGGATGCGAGTGTTTGTCACCTTCCAGCTATTCAGTCAGACCATTGCCCCCTTTTGATTTCACCAAACGGATTTGCCCCAATGAGCTCTATTCAAAAATCGTTTCGATTCCAAGCAGCATGGTTAACTCACGAGAAATTTGAAGAATTCGTTAATAATAATTGGCAGGATGCTGGATCACTTACGAGCCAATTAACCCAGTTATCTTCTAAGTTACAGGTCTGGAACGAGGAGGTGTTTGGTAATATCTTTCAGAAGAAGCGAGTTCTAAAAGCGAGAATCGAAGGGTGCCAAAAAAAATTATCCATAACGAGAGACAGGGGACGCAAAGAACTAGATGAGGTGCTCAAACAAGAAGAGATTTTGTGGTATCAAAAATCTCGGGTTGATTTTATTAGAGATGGGGACAAAAATACCTCTTTTTTCCATGTGAGCACTCTTGTTTGTAGATGGAGAAATCGTATTAATTCCTTGAAGAATGAATCGGGGGTTTGGATCGACAATAAAGACGACCTTCAGACTATGGTAGTCGGGTTTTACAAAAAATTATATACTCAAGAAGGAGATTACGAGGGAAACACTGACTTACCCTATGACCTTTTTCAAGAGTTTAACAATGAAGATCTCAATTGGCTCACTAGGCCGTACACTATTGCCGAAATAGAAAAGGTTGTTCTTAATATGGGATCTCTTAAGGCCCCGGTTCGGACGACTTTCAAGCTCTCTTTAATCAAAAGCACTGGAACGTAGTTCGTAACTCGGTTTGTAACACGGTTCTGGATGCACATAATGAGAAAGGTTTTCCTGAAGGTTTTAACGATACTCACATTGTCTTTATTCCCAAAGTTGTTGGTCCGGAAGTTATTACTCAATTCCGACCGATAAGCCTTTGTAACGTTGCTTACAAAATAGTAAGCAAAGTATTAGCAAACAGGATAAAAAAAGTTCTACCTCATCTGGTTTCCGAGACACAAAGAGGGTTCGTTCCAGGTCGACAAATTTCCGATAACATAGTTGTAGTCGAAGAAGTTATTCATACGATGAGGAAAAAGAAGGGTTACTAAGGTCTGAAGGCCATCAAAATTGATCTACAGAAGGCTTACGATATGTGTATTCCAGCCTATTTGGTAGATGCATGCCATTATGGAGTGCGTCACGTCTGTTAGAATTCAAATTCTGTGGAACAAAGAACCGACTGAGATGTTCATTCCCTCCCGTGGTGTTCGTCAAGGTGATCAACTTTCGTCATATCGTTTTGCCATATGTTTGGAAAAGCTACAAAAAGCCATCCATTGAGAGCTTCGGAATAATACGTGGAAGCCTATACAGGTCTGTTATAATGGCCCGTCTTTATCTAATTTTTTTTTCGCTGATGATATGGTTCTATTTGCGGAGGCTTCTTTAGAACAAGCAGAGGTAATCAATAAAGTCCTTACTAATTTTTGCCAAGCCTCGGGGGAAAAAGTAAGTATGTCCACATCTCGAATTTTCTTCTTCTCCAACACATACATTAATGTTCAAGTTGCGGTCGCTGATAAACTCGGATTTGAGAAAACGGACGATTTGGTCATTTATTTGGGAATGCCAACTATCAATGGTCGAGTTACTAAAGCTACATTTAATCTTTTATAAGAAAAAGTGAATAATTGTCTAGCAGGATGGAGCACGAAGCATTTATCCACGGCTGGCTGAGCAACTCTTATCGATTCTACAATGTCCTCTATAGAAAATTATAGCTTGCAAACTGCAAAAATTCCGCAGTCTATTTGTGATTCCCTTGATCGTAAGACTCGTAGATTTTTGTGGGGCGGTGATGAAAACAATAGGAAGGTTCATTTAATCTCTTGGGAAACCATTCAAAAGCCGAAATCTCAGGGTGGTCTCGGGATTACTTCTTCTAGGCAAGCTAATGCCACTTTTCTAACCAAGCTAGGATGGAGGGTCTTAGCCGAGCCTCACAAACTTTGGGCTAGATTGCTGACACGCGTCGTTTTGATGTGTCAAACGATATTTATAACAAGACTAAGCACGGTTGCAAGTCAAGTTCGGTCCACAGGGACAGTGGGTATTCGATATGCAAAAGTCAAAACTAGCTATGCTCAAGGGTGTCACGATATAGAAGTGGTTTTGGAACTATTCTAAGAACATTTAGTAAATGCAAATAAGTAGGAAAGTAAGACTAAACTAAGATAATCAAATAAAAAGCAATAAAAGGAAAGTCTAGGATCGGTGGGTTCAAATGGGTAATTTGGGTTCTAGTGAATCGGGTTCATAGTTAATGGGTAGTCAAACTTGGGCGCGATGGATTGAGGCTCTCGATCTTACAATCCCTCCCATATACCGAACCAAGCTAGCTCTCGCGTACACAAGCTCGATATACCAACTATATGAAAATCCTAACATATTCCGAGGCTTTCGATCTTACGGAAATGTAAATAAACATGAATCATGCAAGTTTGTCAAGCAAGCATTTCATCAAACATGTGGTATGCATAAGTTGGAATAAAGACAATCAATCAACAAATCAACCCAACAAACAAAGATTAACCCTCATTATCCCCCACTAATCCTAGATTAATCACTACTCACTACTTAACATGAGGAATATGGAAGAATAAGATATAAAACAAAGACAAGACATAATGATAAGAAGGAAACAAAGCATGTAATGAAGTGACAAGATTAGCAAGTATATGAAAAGGGATTAAAAAGATATACCAACTAATTAAGGCAAAAGATGAACAATAAAAGAGGAAATCTTGAATAAAGGAGAAGACTTTGTCACCAATCTTCAAGTATAAAACCAAGAAATCCAATTACATGACTAGATCTAAAACTAATTAAAGAGTAATAGAGGAAAGATTAAACTAATTAGGAGGACTAATCTAATCTAATCTAACTAATTTTTAGTCTAGGGTTTTGTGCCCTCTAATTACACAAAATGATCTATTTATAGGTTTACAAAATGGAGGAAAGATGGGCTTCGAAAGACTTCATGGACTGGCAAGGTCACGACCGTGAAAGGTGTTTCACGGTCGTGAAAGCTGTCTCACGACCGTGAAATGACTTTCACGACCGCGAGCTGAGTTTCACGACCGCGAGATGTTTCACGACCGCGAGCTGAGTTTCACGATCGTGAACTGTGTTTCACGACCGTGAGCTGTGTTTCACGACCGTGAGCTGTTTCTTTTTCTTTTTGTTTTTGATTTTGCTTGATTTGGGTGCCTTTTTGGGAGCGAGATAGTCTAGCGAAAGGTGTGCGGCGGAGACCAACAATAGACAAATCCTCGCCGTAGCGACATCGAGAGCGACCCCATATGTAGTGAGGGTACTCTAGAAGGACCTAGAAGTCTCCATATGTATTCCCTAAGCTAGGACTAAGGCAAAGATATGCAAAATTTCAAGCTTTTCTTTTTCAATTTGTTTGAACTCAATTTTTAGACTTGTGATGGAAGAATTTCCTTTTTGTCAAATGTAGTGAAATGTGATGATTGGAAAATTACATGGCCTCGAGAGTCACCTAGGAAAGCGTTCATCAAGGAATTTTCACACCATGGGGATGGTCGAGATGGTAAATGCAAGCCCTTGACTAGGCTCTAGGAAACGGTGCGAAAATTATACTAAAAATACACATTAAAGGGTGTTTCAAAATCTATTTTAATAGGTAAAGTGCTCAGCAAAAAAAGTATCTACAAAGGCCTATCCAAAGTTGTTCAATTTCCAAATTAAGCATTTTAAAAAGTTCTCCTAAATGCAACTATATGCTATGATCTAGAATTAAGCAACATATATACAAACTAATGGAAATGCTCTAGTGAACTACGTGACAATTAATCTAATGAAATCCCCTAACAGCACATAAGTCACAAAACCGCCAATTCATCAAAATCCACACCGCGGTCATTAACAAACTCCTCCAAAACTTCTCAAATGATAAGAAGTAGAGAAAGAAAGAAGGGGAATGAAAAGGAGCGATCATACCATGGCGGTCTTCTTAATCCCTTCAATAAGTTTCTTAGCGATGTGTAGCGGACCTATGTATGGAGGTTAGAAGAAGACAATGCAAATATATACACAAATTAAGATATATACAAGCTAATTTTTAGGATTTTTCAAAGTTTTTAAATTTTTTAGGATTTTTGAATGATTTTAAATGCAAAATAAAACATGTTTTTGGATTGTTTTCAAATTTTTCAAACTATGAAGATAGTTTCCCATCCCCCACATAAGAACATACATTGTCCTCAATGTATGAAATGAGATTA
Organism: Heliosperma pusillum; assembly: GCA_022085475.1. Lineage (NCBI taxonomy): Eukaryota > Viridiplantae > Streptophyta > Magnoliopsida > Caryophyllales > Caryophyllaceae > Heliosperma > Heliosperma pusillum. The sequence goes on from JAIUZE010005994.1 coordinate 46,941, forward strand.
TTGAAAGTAAAGAAAGACATGTTTTTGGAGTTTTTGAATGATTTTCTAAAAGGAAAAGAACATGTTTTTGTGTTTTTTAAATATTTTGAAAAATAAAAACTTGTTTTTGGGTTTTTGATTTTTGAGAAATATTCACAATAAAAACAATATGTACAAGAGGGTTAGTTATGCAAATGAAATAATTCTATATGAAATGCATGAACTAATCAATATTCCTAAAACTAGTTGCAAAGTGATATAATACAAAGTTCATGATCTAAGTGAATGCAAGCTAAACTATATGCTAATCTAGAGTCCCGTTGTGGTGGTAATGTGCAAAAATGCAATGCCCCTCATGGGGTTACCTACCATAAGAAAGTCTAGATAAAAAGAAAAACAAGGTGTGCCATATCAGAGTCTCGTCGCGGCGGTAAGGTGCATAAATGCAATGCCCCTCATGGGGGTACCTACCACGGGAAAGTCCAAAAATTGGCACCAAAAAGTGCAACTACGTGAGGTACAATCTTAACCTCCACAAACCATTCGAGGCATAGCCTCTAAGACGCAAAGGAGAATTAAGATAAAAAGAACTAAGATGCAATGCAAAGGTAAGTGAAAAAGTATATACAAACGGTGGTTATAGTGAGGACTCCACCAAACTCAATCAAGTAGCTGATTTTGTTGGAACGATTCTTCATTGACATTGTCCATGCCACTTAATGCTCTTAATAATCGATCAAAGGCTTGGGCGTAAGCACCGAACAAGCACAAGTAAGGCTTTGTCCATTTCGATACAAAGTAGACCCATATCCAATCCAACTTGGCCACAACACTTAGGCCTTTGTGGTGCTTAATACCAATCAAGTCACAACCTTTGTCAATAAAAGGTAGAAAACACGACTCATGCTCTTTTGGGGGCTTAAAACTCCTCCTTTCACCTTCACAAGTTTCCATGACACACAAACCCCCTTCATGGGTTATAAAAGAAAAGTGAGGCAAAGGGTCTTCCTCATCGTCATTATAAACATCCCAAGTAGGGGGGGGGGGGGGGAAGAGTAGTTGGCTCATAATTCGCTTTACATTCATCCTCACTAGAGATTGAGTCTTCAAAGAGGGAAAATTCATACAAGTTTTCTATTACCCCATCCTCCATTTCTCCATTATCATTTAACTCCCCTTCCTTTGAAAAGGCATCATCAAAAAGGGAGGTTTCACTCGAATCTTTTATTTCACCACTCTCCATTGCCCCAGTATCATCAAACTCAATGGAAGAAAGGCTCATTGTCACACAAGAAAGAGGAGATGAAGGAGTCAAAACACGTTCTACACAATCAAGCATATACTCATTATCATCGTCACTATCATCCTCTATAGAAACTCCTCCCCAAGGGGAATCATAAGTCTTTCCCATATCATTAGTTGAGGGTATGTGGCAACAAGCAAGAGGAAATGTCTTGGTGTCATCCATCTTGCCATTTTCCTCTTGTTCTTCATCAAGCTCTTGGTCGGCTTGCAATTGAGCTAATTTAATAGCCCACATTCTCCCATGGGCTACAATTTCATTGAGAACCATGTCCCTTGCTTGGGCGTCTTTTTTCATTCGCATAAGTTGAAAGATTAAACTTTGCTCATCAAGTTCATGGTTGTCAACTTGTTGTGAGAAGATGGGTGGTTGATTTTGTGGGTGGTTGTAAGTAGTTTGGAATTGTTGTTGTTATGGAGGTTGGACATGGGGGATTTCATAAGGAGAGACGGGGTAGTAGCTTGGGCTTTCATTATATGAGATATAGGATGGGAATATGTTATCTTGCTCAACAAACCCTCTACACTCACGGGGGTCATAGCCAAAAGCTTCACCTTGCCCATACTCTTCTTGCTGGAAGCTTTGTGTCATTATTGAAGATTATGCAAATAAAAGAAAACTACTAACAAAAACACTAAATAAAAGGGTTAGAAATAACCTTGAGAAACAAAGTTCCTCAAGCCAAGCAAGCACAACTAGAAAAGTCTAGAAAACAAATCAAATACATCGCACCGTCCCCGGTAACGGCGCCATTTTGACACGCGTCGTTTTGATGTATCAAACGATATTTATAACAAGACTAAGCACGGTGGAAAGTCAAGGTTGGTCCACAGGGACGGTGGGTATTCGATATACAAAAGTCAAAACTAGCTATGCTCAAGGGTGTCACGATATAGAAGTGGATTTGGAACTATTCTAAGAACATTGAGTAAATGCAAATAAGTAGGAAAGTAAGACTAAACTAAGATATTCAAATAAAAAGCAATAAAAGGAAAGTCTAGGATCGGTGGGTTCAAATGGGTAATTTGGGTTCTAGTGAATCGGGTTCATAGTTAATGGGTAGTCAAACTTGGGCGCGATGGATTGAGGCTCTCGATCTTACAATCCCTCCCATATACCGAACCAAGCTAGCTCTCGCGTACACAAGGTCGATATACCGACTATATGAAAATCCTAACATATTCCGAGGCTTTCGATCTTACGGAAATGTAAATAAATATGAATCATGCAAGTTTGTCAAGCAAGCATTTCATCAAAACATGTGGTATGCATAAGTTGGAATAAAGACAATCAATCAACAAATCAACCCAACAAACAAAGATTAACCCTCATTAAAACTCATTATCCCCCACTAATCCTAGATTAATCACTACTCACTACTTAACATGAGGAATATGGAAGAATAAGATATAAAACAAAGACAAGACATAATGATAAGAAGGAAACAAAGCATGTAATGAAGTGACAAGATTAGCAAGTATATGAAAAGGGATTAAAAAGATATACCAACTAATTAAGGCAAAAGATGAACAATAAAAGAGGAAATCTTGAATAAAGGAGAAGACTTTGTCACCAATCTTCAAGTACAAAACCAAGAAATCCAATTACATGACTAGATCTAAAACTAATTAAAGAGTAATTGAGGAAAGATTAAACTAATTAGGAGGACTAATCTAATCTAATCTAACTAATTTTTAGTCTAGGGTTTTGTGCCCTCTAATTACACAAAAGGATCTATTTATAGGTTTACAAAATGGAGGAAAGATGGGCTTCGAAAGACTTCATGGACTGGCAAGGTCACGACCGTGAAAGGTGTTTCACGGTCGTGAAAGCTGTCTCACGACCGTGAAACACCTTTCACGGTCGTGAGATATGTGCACTAATGGGGCAGAGACTTTTCACGATCAAGTCACGACCGTGAAATGACTTTCACGACCGCGAGCTGAGTTTCACGACCGCGAGCTGTTTCACGACCGCGAGCTGAGTTTCACGACCGTGAACTGTGTTTCACGACCGTGAGCTGTGTTTCACGGCCGTGAACTGTGTTGCTCGAAAATCATCATTCTTTGGAAGGAATCTCACGACCGTGAGATGTACTTCACGCCCGTGAAAGCTCTTTCCTCCTTGTTCCCTTGATATAACTTTGTCGACTTCTCTCGGTTTAGCTCGCCTTGACTCGGGTATGCCAAGTAGGGCCCCCAATGGTATGTGGGGCCCCCTAGGACATGTCGTGGGCCCACAGTGTGATGTACCTTCTCTTTTGTCGATCAAAATTGGGTAGAACTCGCCCCTAATGACGGTTTACCTACAAAAACACGATAAAAACGAGAAATATGCTAGAAGAAGGTAAAACACATAAAAACGCTCTTAGGGAGCGTTAAAGGCAAGAAAAACGAGCCAAAAGGGGTGGAAAAGTAGGGTGAAATGACACTATATCAATTGCTACGTGCTAAATATTGCAAAGGTAGACACGACGTTGATACGTTCTCTCCGAAGCCAAATATGTCAAATGTATGGGCCGAAATCTCATCCTAAGCCAAATCATAAAAAGGAGGTACTTCCGCTGCCATTGGTAATGGAAGACGGACTCTATTTTGGGACCACTCATGCGTCGATGGTGGGCCTCTCTCGGACAATGTTATAGCTGAAATTCCGGACTCCCTCCTTGGAGCAATAGTGAGTGATATGTGGGATGAGTCGGGTTGGAAATGGGACTGTTTCGCAAATTATCTACCAAGAGAAAGCCTCCTACAAATCGCCTCTCATTCACTTAGTCTTGATCCTAATATTTTGGACTCCTTCTACTGGAATGGAACTTCGAGCGGTAAGTTTATGATCAAGTCAGCCCTCAACATCATTAAAAATAATACGAATGTTTCGGAATCCAACAATGTACAATGGCATATGATTTGGCGTCTACCAGTGCAGCAAAGAATTAATTTTTCGTCTGGTGAGCTGCTCATGGTCGCATCTGTTGGAGTAAGTGTCCTCAACAATAGTGCGATCACTTAATTAAATCTCATTAACAAGAATACAAAGGGATGATTAACATTATAGTCAAGTGATCCACATTAATCGGTAATGATTGGCTTACTAGAGTTTGACATTACTGTCGTATGACGGTGGTGATCAGTTGATCCCTTGAGGTCACACCGAAAGGACGATTCCCAAATCATAAAATTAATTAATTGTATAACGATACAGATTAATTAATCCCTAAGATTGAATAAGTTCAGTCTGTATATGAGAATTACATCTTATTATAATATGATTAAATGAGATACATGTTGGTAATTAAATGTTATATTACCAAAGCTGTGTAATGTTTATGAAGCATTAGAGATAAGAGTGATTGGTTGAATATAATTACAATAAGTTGTAGATTATATTAATTATGTATGAGATAAACCATTTTACATACATGTAATTATAGATTGTTACTTAAAATGTTAAGTATAATTTATTTGTTATAAGATTGTATTTAATTGTTAAATATAATTTTATAAGCAAGATTACATGTAATTTGTCACATGTCACACACATGACAAATGACAAAATGTGAAAGTTAAAATGGATCCCATTTTACCTCACCATAACCGGGTTTAGGATGGTTCGGATTAGGGTGATTATAGTCTTGTTTAAATGTTAAGACAATACATTAATACCCTAATTAGCCTAAAGCCACCATAGTGACATGGGTAAGGGAAAAAGCAAGCATGCTTGTCCCCTTCACCATGCCCCATGTCCGACGGCTCCCTAGGTGAGCAAGAGAGAATAAGTTCTCATCTTTTACTCACATAATCACTTATGTGTTTTGAACACTACAACTTATCTCAGTAGAATAATAGAATCAATCAAGTTGTTTTATTATTAAGATCTCATATACACACATACTTGAAAGATTACTAGTAGTAGTAATAATATGTATTAAGGGAACCTCTTATCTTGTCTAGTAAAACAAGGTAGAAGGTTTTTGTGGGATAGTCTAGGTGCATCCAAAAGGAGTGCTTCCACACTTGGAGCTTAGGAAGTTCATCCCTAGATTGAATAGCTCAAGAACAAGGATAGGAAGGAGTCCTATCCTTGTGCCCTTACACATCCTAAGCAATGTGAGGAAATCGATTTTCTTCTCTTATTTTCTCTTTTTGTTTGCATGTAACTAGATCTTAAAACTAATTAAAGAGTTAATTAGTATATTTCATAAGAAATGTCTTATGAGTAGGTATATGAACCTAACAGCATCATGTGTAATGTCAATAGAGTTCGGTAGAATTTGTCAGATGATCCTATGTGTCCTAGATGTATGGAGGATGAAGAAAATTGCAACCACCTCCTCCGTCAATGTGAAATCTCACGTGAAATTTGGAAATTTCTCTGAATTCCCGAAGCTCACCCATCATTTTATAACCTGCCCTTTGTCGATTAGGTGTCCCAAAATGCAAGCAATAATTTGTCTTTGGGTATTTCGGATTGGTCTATGAAGTTTGCGATTACGTGATGGTGGATTTGGAGGTGGCGAAATAGTATTTCCTTCGGAAGGGCTAATGATAACCCCACTTATCCCTTTCAATTTCAACAACAACAGTTTGAATCGTCTAAAGCGGTTTTCGATAAGTTCAATTTGTTCATTCTGAGCTCGGGTTCTCCTAGAAATGAAGTATTTATTCGATGGTATCCTCCTCCCCATGAATGGCATCTTTTGAATACAGACGGGGCTTCAAAAAAAAATCCAGGAGTTGCAGGATGTGGGCGAATTGTCAGAGATGAGACGGGTAACTTTGTCTCCGCTTTTTATTTCTTTAGTGGGATTTGTTGTCCTACGAAAGCAGAGATGTTAGCACTGCAACACGGTCTCGAACATGCGCGGTCACTTTGAATAGGCAAACTTCTGGTGCATATGGATAATGAGTCGTGTGTGAGAATTGTCTTAGACGAGCAACTAATAAGTAATGGAATCTGTCACATAGTCCAGAAGTGCAAAGATTTGATTCAAGAACCGGGTTGGACAGTTCGTGTTCAACATGTCTATCGAGAAGCAAACTGAGCTAGTGACTGGCTAGCTAAACAAGGTGTTCATGCATCTACCATAATAACTTATCTTGACGCTCCACCAGCCCCTCTCCGGTCTATCTTGCGGGAAGATTTATTAGGTGCCGCTCTATCTCGTTTCATTCCTTAGTTTCGGGTTTAGCCCTCTTTTGTACCAAAAAAAAAAAAAATGTAGATCTAAAGGGCATAATTGAATCGATCGATCTTGTGACCTTAGTTTTCCCTATTCCCAAATAATAATCTTAGTGAACCAAAGAACCTAAACTTTTTAATCTTATTGAACTCGTCTATTATTATTGCAATTAGTTCTAGAAAATTAACATAAACCCAGACTTGTTATTTTAAGACGGAATTAGTTATAAAAAAATTTACAACGTAACAAGGTATTAGTTAGTAACTTATCGACGATCAGGCGTCCGACATTGATTTCGATTTTGAAAATGTTGTATTTTAAAAAAGAAATTGTTGTTTTAAGTTGGTGTTGGGGAACTTTACAGAAGAGAGAGAAGAGATAGGGCAAGACTAGAAGTATGACAAAGGTAATTTGGCTAAATGTATGGAAAAAAATATCGACAATTTGTTATAAATATTTATAAGATTAGTAAGTCTTATTGAAGATAGATCAATTTCGTCTTCAGCTGAAGACGAGCCAGATATTGCTAATTTAACGACAAATGTAATCGATATGGCAATAACATTTTCTAAGGTATAACGGGTTGTTTGTCACATGATTTCATTTGTTGTTAAACTGACCACATTTAACCTGTCTTTGATGAGAATATGTTTTAATACCCCTTTCCAAACAATATTGTAGTCAAAATTTCGAACATCTTGACTTTTTATCAAACCTAATTGAAAATAATTCAAATCTTTGGAAAGTTCCCCATGTGTATTGAGCTCCACATGGATGAGAACGAGGGCCTTCACTTAATTGGACCTGAGGCCCAAATTTCATCTGGTTAGGAGCTCACAAAATCTGAGCTTAAATTTCTTATTTCTTACACCTATAACACGAAAGCCTTTTGGAAATGGTATTTTCATTAGAACATTTTACAATCATATTTTAAAAGGCACGTACCCTTATCATCATCAGCTCGTCTTACTTAAGACGGACATTATCCATCATAAGCTGAAAATGGATATTGTCCCTCTCATAATATGCAAGTAAGAGGATAAGTGGGGGATCCATTTATCCTGCACTTGCCTCCCACTTGCACATTGTGAGAGGGACACTATCCGTCTTCAGTTGTGATGGATAATATCTGTATTCAATGAAAATTTGTGTATCATAATTTAGGTTAAACAATGCTTGGATTTGTAATAATATCGGTTATCCACACCCAAATTTACGTAACCTATAAATATGTCAAGGAAATTTGAGTTATATTACAAAGTAGTACTTTGATAAATTCGCTTTTTCAAAAATATTTGATCGTGACAACATATCTATCTATCTAATACCATATATAAACCGGAAATTAAAGGGCAGTATTGCAATGACATAAATTTATAAAAATTCATATACTATATAGTTTTAGATTTATAAAAATTCATACAATATTATATGATATAATACTATATAGGGTCCTGATTTTCGCAGTACACATTTTACCCAACTTAGTACACTGTTGACAATTATACCCCTCTCATTTCTCACCTCATTTTCTCTCTCTAAACTCTTTCTCATGTTTTAATATATGTATTATAAGAGAAAAAATAACATAGTAAAATCTTTTAGACTAATGCAAATGAAAAAAATCCATGATGATTGCGTAAAAATATAGAAAAAAAACAAATGAATTGAAATACAATACATTGACATAAAAATCAACATTGTACTAAACAAAACTATGCGATACAAACTACATTGAACAAAAAAAAACACTATACAGTACAACTGTATTGGAAAAAAAGAAAAGGCACAGTAAACAAACAATATACAGTACAATACTACCCATCGCCGACCTTCGTCGGTCGTCCCTTCGTCGGCCGTCCCTTTGCCGGTCGTCCAACCCCTTCACCGACCATCCCTTCTTTCTCACCGCCATGAATAAATAAAACCCTTAGCAATTTAATAATTTAGACATAAAACCGTAATTAAAAAGAAATAAAGAAATTAAAATATAATAAAGAGTCAATTTTATTAATATAAGATTAGTGTATTAAATACATGTTCGTCATTTGAATAATCGTTCATATTTGAAGAGAACTTTTATGGAGTTTGAAGAGGGTTAATGTGTAGAGAGAAGGTAAAAAAGAGGCAAAAAGAATTAGGTTTGATATGTTTTTTTGTGAAGGGTAACAAATGGAAAGTTTGATACAAAAAGTACTAAAATGAGTAAAAAAACGTACAGCGAAAATAAACTCAGTAAAAGTAATTAATTTAGAAGAAATAATTAAAATCTAAGAGTGAAGTCATAAATTTGAAAGCCGGTAAAGACGGGAAGAAAAAATATTTACATGACTTTCCTTAATTAAAAAGTATGACATCACACTTTAGCGAGAATAATAATAATAATGGAAATAGTAAAACTAAAGTGTTAACAATAAGTATAGTTTTTAAAAATGATACATTAATAATAATAGTATTAGGTTAATTTGCAAGGGGGTAAGGAACGCGTGTTGATATAATATTTTTACGAGTATTTTAATCCTAATTATAAAGAACATCATATAAATATGAATTATAAAATAAAATTCAAATGTTATATGTAGGTAGTCGGGGCGGAGCCGGGCAACAATGCTAGTATACAGCTAGATTTGGTGCATTGTCTCTCCCGAACTACCTACCTTTACTGTCTAAATTTTATATTTTAGGAAGTTGAAATGCGTTGTCTTGCCTTAATCATTCTAACATTTATTATATATATTATTGGTATTATGATTAAGATAAAATTTATCCTTCATAGACATATTAACCCTCTCGTGGTTACTATTGTTAGTTTTTAAGACATTGGTTGTTACTACTATTACTTTTACAACTCTCGCAATTCATACTGTTAATTTCAACACTCCTCTTGTTTCCAATGTTGATTTTAATATTCTCGTTATTGTTATTGTTAATTTGTTACTTTTACTACTGACATTTTCACACTTGGGTGATTTCAATCATATTTACTACATCACATATTGCTACAATATTTTCAAAATACGACTTTATACTATTAACGAGTCACATCTTAAAACCAACTTGTCAATTAAAGTACGACTCTTACCCACGACATTTATCGATCTAAAACTTAATTCACACTCGAGCAAGTAGCCATTTTCTTTTCAACGTCCCTACTCCCCCCCACAAGAGTGCCAAAGATCATGAAGCAAGAATACTCGTAGACTTGATACAAAGTGGTCCATTTTGACAAAGCTCCATAATAAATCCTTTTTATCTTTAGCTTTGCATCTTCCTAACTTGGCAGGAACTACAATTATGAAACCCTTTGTAAGAGGAAAAAATGAACAATCAAGGGTCCCATATACTCCCAAAATGACCCATTCATTCTTCTCCCTTTGTTTCACATTTTATATCGTCCAAGTAATCATAAATTCTCATTTGTGACGGTCACTATCCGTCACAAGCTTATGACGAGTCGAATCACTCTCACAAATTTGTAGTGGGAGGGTAACTAGAAAACCATTGATTTTCCACTCGCCCTCCCACTTGCAAACTTGTGAGAAAGATTCGACCTGTCACAAGCTTCTGATGGATATATCCGTCATAAGCAAGATTAATTGCCAAGTAATTAACCTCATGCATTATGCACCTACCCATCACCTTCTCAACTAAATTCTATTCTTTGCCTTCAAAGTGTCCGATACCTCTCTTCCCTCGGGTCCATTTACGTCGGAAACATATCACATGAGAATGGGGTTCTTTCGATTTTATGCTCTATGTTCAATTTTCATTTATTTTTAATGAGACGCAAACGTCAATACCACAAAAGCAGAGAAACTCAATATTTAGTTACATTTTGTAATGAAAATGTTTGTATTTCATATCAAATAATTATCTTTTTGCATTGTGAGTTATTATCTATTTACCACAAACCAACTTGGGGATAACTTTATATATATACTTCGTATATAATATATATGTATTCTCAAACTAATATATTTTGTTTTGGTTTATCTCAGAGTTCAATTATATCGCCAGTTAAGATAAATTTTGTAAGGATTCTACCTCGCTCTTAAATACATTATACTCCGTAATTTGTAAAGATCTCTTTTGTTTATTTTGTTCTCGAAGTCGGAAATCCAAGTCTTGACAACATCTTTTCTTAAACCATTTTTCAAATTTTCTTTGCATAATTGAGATTTGAGAAGAAAATATATAGTATTGAGGAGCTACGGAGTAGAAAGTAACTACGAAATTGGTGGATCGAATGATTATCGATGATACACGTAATCCTAACAGTTGATTCCTAGAATGTCTATATGAAGTCGCTCTCATCGCCGCGGTCATTTGTTTATCTATTCCATTTGAGGACATCTCGTTCAATTGTTTACCTTTTGATATTTGGAAGGTTATTTATGGGTAATTTCATTATCCAATGATATTATTGTCCATTATTTGGGATCCGTTAACTACAACCACAAATAATCTTCTCCTCATTCGTTGGAAAAATAACCTTTTATTTTCTTTTTTTTGTGGTTTTTTTCCAAGATAAGCCAAAAATATGGGAATTATTTTTGTTAAGGTAAGCTATTACACTTATTTTTCAAAAACATTAAGAACTAGATTTCCAAGTATATTGAAACAACAACAAAAGTTTGGACGATTGTAAAAATTGTTTTGTAAATGTAATAAATATGACAAGAGTAAACATGTCTTTATTATGGTCAAGAGTTGGATAAATACGTGTAACATACAATTCTTCATGAAATCCCCGTAATTTCCTGTTCATGTCAATTAATTAGAATAATGTATATTTTATAAATCAAAGAGTATTGGTCGTAACTAGAGCTCGCAAATATAACTCGACCCAAACTCAAGCAAACCAGGCCTAATAGAACTCGAGTATATTGCTACCCGAAACTGACCCAACCCGACCTGACCCGACACGACCCGATGATCGGTGACCCGAACCCTAACCAGACCAGACCCGACCCGATTTTGACCCGACTCGATATTAACCCGATTAAATTGATGATCCGACAATTATTAAACTTAATATTTGTCAAAATGAAAGTGATTTTGTGTTTAGATAGATACGTTTGAATTAATAATGAAATAACTAAACCAAATAACGATTAAAACCAAAATTTAGCGGTCAACAACTGAGATAATGCGATAAAGTAACCGGACCCGATAACGACTCGAATTGATAAAGGACTAATAAAGAGTAAGGAAGGAGTTGTTTGGCAGGGAATCACTAATAGAGGTAACATGGGAAACTTAATATAGATCTACCTAACAAGGCATAAGCAAGAAACTGAATTGAAAACAAGCTGCATTAGGTTATACTTTTGGTGATATCACAATTCACAAAACAACAAAGCAAGTACTATCTATGATGGTTGGAATTTGGAAATTCGCAATTATATTGATTCATCTTTCATGTCTTGTATGATTGTCTACCCCATTGTGTTTGTGTTGTGTATTGTATATGTGCATGGATCACTAATCACCATCTTTGCGTGCATTGTGGCCCCATTTGCTTTCAATTTCCGGTCAGTAGGTGGTTTGTGTAAGTACCAAATTTGATCAATTTATCATATCATGGCTCATTACTATTTTGTTTACCCTTTTTAGGTAACAAAAGGTCTACTATATTGATTTTAGGTTAGTCTTGTATAGTTGTATAAAGCATTTTTTGACAAAATATGTGTAAAGTGAATCCAAACATAATTATAATAGTGACTAAAAGTGGCTATTAAAAAAATTCCGTATTACAATAAACTTGTGGAATATCCAAGTTATAACTTGTGGATATTTGTGATGACTATATCGGTAAGACTAATTGGAGGTTCATTTTTCATAATGAGTTGTCATATGATAATCCAAGTTATATGACACCTTCCTTGATTGTAGAGGAGGGAATGTGGGGATAAAACCTATTATCACCTCATGTCGATTCGACATTCGAGGTGCCTTGGGGTGTATATTTGGTCCGTAAATTTATGGAAAAAGAATGGTCAGATTTCACGTACACACCCGTGTTTATACTTTTCGCAAGCCAGTCGATGATGATCGAATGACATGTTTAACTTCACTGCTTTTTTATTTCATTTCCTAGGCCGCCTAATAAAACGTTAGTCAAATACCTTATTCAGCCTTCGGGTCGTCACCTACGTCCCGTTGCGATCGTTTCGATAGTAACTAGAGTCCATTCCGAGCTCGGGTCAAAAGTTGCCTCCATTTTCAGATCCCGTCTTGTTTCTAATTGGAAAATTTTGGAATTTCTCAAGATATTGTTTTAGTTTTAGAGTTTGAGTTGGGTACCTTAAACAACTCTTTCCTAAAAGGTTCTAACTCTCATTGAAATCCGCAAACATGCGTGTTCTAATCAGCTTAGGAAACCTCTTTATAAGAAACGCAGCAGGAGCCGCCCCTATCTGAATGATTGCAGAACTTGCAAGCATACTTCATTGTTTTTTCCCCTTTATTTCTCTTTCCTACTATAAATAAAGACTTCAGGTCTCATATTCAAGACACAGAAGTTCAGTTTACTCAACTTCTCTTCTCTCTCTTTGCATTCTAGACCATAGTTCTACTCATCGATAGTACGTGCATCGATCATTCGACCACGTAACCTAATTTCTATTTGGAATAGTACCGTCATCGTGCATGGCTGATCAACTTGACCAAGTACACTCTTTATTAATCAATCTAAATCATTCAATTTTTTATTTAAATCGGAGGCATTCTAACGTTCATATTTACGAGTAACAATTGAAAGCCAACTTAGTTTTATCTCGCAACTCACCATGTAAGTCTGAGGGTGTTTTAATCCCATAATTTGGATTGTAATATATTTTGTGGATATATGCTTTACCTGCCAGCGAGTGAAGGGAGAGCATCGGAGACCGCAAGGTGAGATTTAGTCACTTAAGGTTCCATAGTGAAAATAGGAGTCGATATCTATGGACTTTATAGTGGGATTGCCGATGACTTAGAGGGGAAACAATATGATTTGGGTGATCGTGGATCGGTTAATCAAGTCAACTCACTTCATTTCTATGAAGGATACTTGGAATAAGATCGAATTGGCGACGGCTTATAGGAAGAATGTGGTGAAACTTCATGGGGAAACAAAAGACATTGTGTCGGATTGTGATGCGAGGTTTTTTTCTCGCTTGTGGAAAGAATTGCAGGCAATGCTGGGGACGACTTTGAAGATAAGCACAGCCTTTCATTCTGCGACAGATGACAGACCGAGAGAACCATTAAAAACTTAGAAGATATGTTGTGAGCTTGTGTTTTGTAATTTGGTAGTAATTGGGAGGACAATTTGGACTTGATCAAGTTTTCTTACAACAACAGTTACCATACGAGCATTGGGAAGACACCTTTCGAGACATTGTATGGGAGAAGGTGCCAGAGTCCAGTGTGTTGGGATGATAGCTCGGAAGCTGTGGTTTTAGCCTTTTAGGACCACCGATGGTACAAGATATGATGGAGCAGGTTCAGTTGATTTGACAAGAAGATGAAAGCGGATTAGGATAGACAAAAGATTTATGTTGATCTACATCGTCGGGATATCGAGTTTCAGGTGGGTGACAAAGTTCTTTTTGAAGGAGTCACCTATGTTGGTTGTGATGAGGTTTGGCAAGAGGGGGGAGTTGAGCCAGAAGTTTATTAGACCTTATGCGATTTTGGATCTTACTGGCGAGGTGGCATATCAACTAGCCTTACCACTGGCTCTTAATCGGGTTCACAATGTGTTTCATGTATCGAAACTTCAAAAGTATGGTATAAATCCATCTCATGTGCTAGAGGTTGAGACTATTGAGCTTGATGAGGCACTTACTTATGTTGAAGTTCCAAAGGAGATATTGGGTCGAAAGGTACGTAAGACTATAATGAGACTACATTGCTTAAGATATTATGGTCTAACTATAATGTGGAGGAGGCCACGTGGGAAGCTGGAGAGGCAATGAAGCAACGGTATCCGCATCTCTTTGATCAGATATGTTTGGTTAGGGGAACGTAACCTTATTATTTTAAGGGGGATAGGAGCATTAGTATTTTGTGACTTTTAGTTGGTTTGGTACGGCTTTTTGGCGTTATTGTTTAGTTTTAGTCGTGTCTTGATAATGGTTTGGTGTTGGTTTTTGTGTTGTGAGTAAAGGTTTGGTGTTGATTTGTGTTGTGAGTTGTTGGTAGAGATTGTGTTGTGTTGGTGTTCTATGTTGAGTTGTGAACTTCGAGGACGAGGTTCAGTTTAAGGAGGGAAAAATGTAAAACTTCGTATTCTTGTAGCTTGGGTACTCGGTCGATTAGGCTGTAATCGACCGAATAGGTGGGGAGTGTCTCTTAGGCAAGCTACTGCCTAAGTGGCACTTGACCGGGTAAGTGAAGTACTCGATCGCGTACATGATACTCGGCCGAGTGTCTTGCGTATTCGGTATAATGTCCCAGCTGGGTTCGTAATTTTGAGTGGTTTTCCTTAAGATGATTAAGAGTTATATAAACATTTTGTCAGATTCCTAATCAATTTTCGCAACTTCACTAATCACACCCTTAATCACCCTAATCATGTCCTAGCTTGAAATCCTTGTCGTTGGGTGTTCGAGATTGTTCGTTCGCATCAATCGTACTAGTAAGTGTCTTAATCTCTAATCAAAGTTAGTATTATTGATAAATTGTTAGAACCCTAATCTAAGTTAATATTGGGATTGAAAGTACTACTCATATCAACAAAGTGCTTTTTCTTTTCTGGTTTTCCATGCAAAAGAGCTCCACAGTTACGCGAGCTTGGCTTTGAATTGTCGTAGGATGGGCGACATCTTGGGAAATTCTCGGGATGCTCATGAGTGTGGACAAAATGCGCTGGAAAGGACTCGCGTTAATCTGTGGGCCATATACACAGCCTGGTGAGCTACCGTGAGTGACCGCTCCCGACCCAGGGTTAGGGCCGAGGTGTTACAGTATGATTGTAATATTGCTATTGTTATTGATATTGATTATGCATAATTGTAATGACCCCATATTTGTTTTAAAAACTGTTGTGATCCATTGGGGAATGATGAGCCGTAATTTAGCAGGTAACCTTTGTGAGCATGCTTGGGGTTGCTGCGTGACGATGATTTTATAGCTTCCGCCGAGTCTTTAGTTGTTGAGACATTTAGTTGATATTCAAATTTTTGATTTGAATCAGTTGTATCACTTTGGATTTTGGATTATTTGTAATAATTTTAAACATTGCTTATTTTAATAAATGTATGTTTTATTATAGTCTATTTTATATGTGCTACCTCGGGACAACCGAGATGGTTGTACTCCCATTTGCTAAGGTATGCCTTGGTAATGCACTTTTATAGATAGGGGTGTTACACTATGATTGTTAGATGCTAAAAATATTTTTTATAATTTGAAAGTATATTTTTGGAACCTGCTTTCAAAATTAACCTTATAAATAACAATAAGGAATATTGTTAGTACACCACTTTTATTTCATCCTCTAAATTTCCTCTAATGATAATTGTTTTACAAGAAAGACCTATAATAGAATTTAGATGGAGAATATCACAAATTCGTTTGGCCAATATTATGAGTATCTACAAAATTCTTCCAATATCGAAAATGAAATTGCCAAAATTCACAACAGTTATCAAATATACAAACATATCTGATTCGTCCAACTCTTCGAAGTTACACGACAAATGCTATCCGATATCCTCAAAATATTTCACCCACCCTCGGTCCTCAATTATACTGTCACCCTAACTACTTCTTCCCACCCATGGTTATTCCAAGCGGTCGACTTGCACCATGAAACTCCATAGACCTTAATTAGACTCCTCTAATTAGTTACTAAATTACTTGTTAATTTAGTATTTAATGATCTATGTAACATGCATGCAAATATAAAGACATTTATTTAAAAGAAAAAATTTCCTCACATTGATATGGAAAATATATGGGCACAACAAGAACTCCTTCTTGTTGTTCTTGAGCTATAAATATGGATGAACACAAGTAATCTCCAAACTAGAAGATCTCCTCTAAGTTGCACCAAGATGATACAAAATAATCTACTCTTATTATTAACTAGATAATAAGATAGATATTATACTACTAATATTAGAATATATTACTACACTAGTAATACTTAGTAAATATTAGTATATGAGAATTTTTAGAGAGAATATGAGTTTTGAGAGATGAATGATAAATAAGCAAGAATGAAGAAGTAATGAAATGAACAACAATTGTTCTATTTAAGGCCAAGAGGGCCGGCTCATGTATCACCAAATGAGTGATTTTTTCTTCTTATTTTATTGCCATGCAAAGTGGTGGTGTGTTGTAGTGAGTAAAATGATTTTAGGTTTACTATTCATGTCATAATCACATGTTGCTTGTGAGTATGAATAAGAGCAACCATCATCACCATCCACTACACTATAACCGGCCATGTGAGCCTTATTTGATCCATTTTGATTTTTGATATTTGTCCCACAAATACTTATTAATCATATGCTTAATTATCTTGTATAATTAAGTGTTAATTTGATCATATAACAATTATATGACACAAATAAATGAATAATATGTACTTAACATTTTAAGTAATATTCTACCATTATATCAATATATAATGGGTCCCACAATGCTTAGTTAATTTATTTTACAACTCTTTGTAAATATAATTAACTAATTATCCTCTATCTCAAAACCTCAACTAATTTAGTAATTTAACGATTAATTACTAAGTTAAATCTTATTTAATCGTATTAAAAATAAGATATAAATTTATTAGTCAATTATCGCATAATTGAAAAATAAACTTAATCGAATTTGAGTTCTTAACCCAATTTCTAACAATTAACTCTAGTACATATCGAATATATGTAATGGACTAATTAACTGTATCATATACAAATAGTTAGTTACTATTTGGATTTCATCCTTTAGGTGTGACCGAAAGGGATCAGTTGATCACCACCGTCATACGACAATAACGTCAAACTCTAGTTAGCCAACCGTTATTGATTTACGTTAATCAACTGACTAATCATATATATAGTCAATAAATATCCCAATTATATTCCTTAATAAGATTTATTATGTGGCGCACTATTGTGGAGGACACCTACTCCAACAATCTCCCACTTGTCTGACACAAGTGTGCGTCACCGATTCTCTTGTCTCTTTATCACATCTCCCACTCAACGCAAGGTGTCTTTCAGGTCGCACTTGCGATTGACAATATCTAGAATGGTTTTCTCGATAGGGAGAGTAACTGTCTGACTGGAAAATCTACCATAGATCTCTTTCCGAGCGTGGCCACGCATTTAAAGTAACTTCTCCTCGAGTGGCCTAAAGATGTTTGTACCTGATAAGCATTTATTTAATCACATTTTTACCTCATTTTCGTCCCCATTTTGGTCCGTTTACACGGATTTGCGTGTCTTTAATTGCATTTTATTTCCCGATTTCCCGCGCTATGAATATCGATCTCTATTTGCAGGAATTAAGGCGGAAATGAAGGATTCGGTGCATAAAGACATTGCATGAGTCGGGATTCGAAGATGAGTCGAAGAATGAAGAATTGAACCTCCAGGTGGTGCCAGCCGGCCTATTGACCGGCGGCCGGTCCACCGGCCTAGACATCAACTCCACCAATGAAGAAGTTGAGAAAAATGAAGAAAAAGCCCAGGTAGCGCCGGCCGGTCTACCGGCGGCCGGTCGACTACCCGGCCCACACCTACATCAGAATGCATGTGAGAGTGATTTGGTGCTCCAGGCCGGTGGGGGACCGGCGGCCGGTCGACCGGCCCAGGCCACTATTTCCCATACTTAGAAGATTTTTGAAGATTTTGAAGGCAAAGTTCCTGAAGTCACGCATGTGCTCCAGGCCGGTCAGAGGCCCGGCGGCCGGTCGACCGGCCGGGAACACAAGATCGCAAAAATCGCCCTCTTCTTCTAATTTCTTCCTTAATTTCGAGAGACCTATATATACCCCCCCTTATTATTTTGTAAGCAGTTTTTTTTAGTTTTTAACATTCCTTTTAGCACGAAACCCTAGAAATTTGTAACCCAAATTAATCCCTAATTACTCTCCTAATATTTCCCTAATCTAGTTTAGTTTCTCATTTCAAGTGGTTGATTTTAGTATTTCATTTTCATTTCTTGGAATTTGTATTGAAGACTTGGGTGAAGACATTCCCTCATACTCATCAATATAAGTTTTGTTTGGTATAAAATCTCTCATCTTTTTCATTGTTTATGCATTTAATTTCCATTTCTAGTTTATAGTTTATCTTTTGATTGTTATATTTATTCTTCTCATAGCATAATGGTGATTGAACTCCCCCTTCCCTTTAGTGCTTTGATTTCCTCTACCATGTGTGAGTAGATTATCCTCTAGGGTTTAGGGGAGCCTAAGGGTGGATCATGTGGGGTATTAGGTTGGTTAATTAGCAAGTTTGTGGTAAATGATTTGGGAATTGCCCATATGGACACCAAGTGTTTGATGAAATGTGTGAACGAAAGTCACCATTTTATCAAGCATGGTTTGATCTTCTCTTAAGCGACGGTGGTAGAGACGATTAGACTAAGTGTCTATATGGGTGATTTGAGACAAATGCGATAGCTTTGTTGATGATTATCGATTGTTGAGACATTAGCAACCGATTTTACTCGAATTATTTACCCCTCTCGCTAGTTACTCGACTAACCCATTAAATCCCCCTAAGGTGAACCCCTTTACCCTAGCTTTTCCCCCTAATTGTTTTCATCTTTATCTCTTAGCGATTGTTTGTTTTTCCTAGTTTTTAGTTAACTTTCCAATCCGTCATATTTTAGGCTAGAATAGGATTCAATCGAACTAGTAGTTGACCTCCCCCATCCTCGTGGATTTCGACCCCTTTATACTACTTTTATTGGGTTATTTTTGATGCTTGTTTTGACGACAAACCGATCATCAAATGGCGCCGTTGCCGGGGATGGCGTAAGGAAACTCGTAGTTTGTTTTGTGTCTTAGATTTAGCCAAGTTACTTGTTGTTTTTGTTGGTTTTTAGTTGTTAGATTATTTGTAGAGTGCCTTGCATTATTGTCTTTCCCTAGTGTGCCCAAAAACACACTAGGAGTCTAACTTGTTTTTGAGTTGCTTTGAGTGCATGCCTAGAGGTGAAGGTTTGTTCTTGAGCCATCCGGAACCCGAAAGGTTGTTTAGGACTCTCCGTGCCAATACACTTGCTCGGGTTAGGAATTCAAGAAGAGTTAGCCATCAACAAGCCAATACTTCAATTGCTTCTACATCCACTCCAACAATCGATTACCCACAAAACAACACCATTGAACCCATATTTGAAAACCCCTTCTACAATACACAACAAAATACACCACCAAATTCACCACCTACAATACCTCAACAACAAAATCAACCACAAATGACGACTCTACGTGATCGTAACCGTCCCAACCACGATGATACCCAATCTCCAATCAATTTCGGTGTCTTGGCCCCAATAATTTTGAGATTCACCCGTCTCAAATGAATTCTATTGAGCGGGATAGCTTTGGAGGCCTCCCGGATGAAGATGCTCATGCCCACTTGAGAAAATTCAAAAGTAGGGTTGGAATCATGAAAAGGAATGGGGTGCCCGAGGAAACCCTTTGCCTCATGTTGTTCCCATTTTCCCTCAAGGACCGGGCGGAGAGGTGGTTGAATAACCATCCTCCAAACACTTTCACCACTTGGGATGGTTTGGCTAAGGAGTTTCTAAGTAAGTACTACCCCGCCTCCAAAACGGCGATGCTAAGAAACGAGATTACCACCTTCCAACAAGAGGATGGAGAGTCTTTGGGAGAAGCATGGGATCGGTTCATTGATTTACTTGCCCGATGCCCTTACCATGGAATTGCGGATTGGTATGTCACCCAAACCTTCTATCAAACTCTCCTCCCTCAAACCAAGGCCATGGTAAATGCTTCCGCGGGGGGAAGTTTTGATCATTTGAATGACCAACAAGGGGCGGCATTGATTAAGAAGATGGTTGAGTCGGAATCTAGTTATGGTACTAGTTCTAGAGGAAATAGCTTGAGAAGGAGTTCTAAGTACCCAAGTGAGAACTTCTCAAATGCGGATACCAATGCCAAGATTGATTTGCTCACACAAACTTTCACTAAGGGTTTTGCCGAGCTTCAAAAAGCTCAAAATCAAAGTCAAGGTCATCATGTGAATGAAGCTAGTGGGTCTTATGCACCTCCCATGGTGGAAGCTTATCAAACCCCCACTTGTGAAATTTGCAATGGATATGGACACACCTTTGAAGTTTGTGGGAACAATGTCTCTTATAACAATGAAGGTGCAAATGATTATCAACATGTGAATGCTTTCCAAGGTATGAACAACAACCCACGGCCCTCAAGGCCTCAATTCCAAAATCAAGGAGCTTACAACCCAAATTCAAATTTCTATCATCCAAGCTCAAAATTTCACCCAAACATGAGTTACAAAAGCCAAAATGTCTTAAACCCTCAACACACACAAACTCAACCTTCCAACCCTCCGGGTTTTTCCCAACCTAGAGGAGGAGGTCAATTTTCTAGAGGAAACTATAACAATCAATTCAACAACTCTCAACAAGGTCAAGGATCCAACCAATTCCAAAATCAACACTTCAATGATCAAGGTTACAATAACCAAGGTAACTTCCAAAACCAAGGTAATTGGAACCAAGGTCAAGGAAATTGGAATCAAAATCAAGGGAACCAAAACTTCAACAATCAAGGCCAAGGTAATTTTTACCAAGGCAATCAAAACAATCAAGCAAGTCAAGGGGTTCCCGATCAATCTTTCCAAGGCCAAGGGCCAAATTTCAACAACAACCAAGGGTCAAATTTCAACAATCAAGGTTCAAGGGGGCAACAAGGGAATTTTAACAACAATCAACAAGGGAATTTTAACAACAATCAACAAGGGAATTTTAACAATCAAAGAAACAACAACCAAGGGTCGAGTAGTCGGAATGACTATGCTTTTGCCCTTCCTTTGACAAATCAACCCCACCAAGAGAGTGATCCTTCAATAAGTGAAGTTTTGCAATTAGTCAAAAACATGGAAATCCAAAACAATTTGGCTTTGCAAAATGTCACTAATGCTCACAAAAAGGAGGTGAGAGAATTGGAAGCTAGGTTAGCTTCCCAAGCTTTGAACAATCCTCAAAGGCCTCCGGGAGGTCTACTTGCTCAAGGGAAAAGCTCCAAGGATGCTTCATCAAGCCACCATGCATGTGCGGTGACTTTAAGAAGTGGACTAGTGCTTGATAACCCCTACATGGATATGATGAATGATGAGATTCCAAATGATGAGCATGTTGAGGAAGGAGAAGAACTTGAAGAGCCCTTTTTGACTCCCACCTTGGAGTTAAAAGATGATGGAAAGGGTGAAGATGATCAACCCAAAGAGGGAGAAGAAGGGTATGTCGAAATTATGCCTTATGAAGAGGAGATGAACAAGGATGTCAATGATGACGGAGTAGAGGTACAACCAATAGCAAGAGCTAAGGTAACCAAGAAAACTCCCATTCCAAAGGTATCTTTTAGCACTCCACTTGTTGTTTCCGATATCCCCTACCCCTCTAGAGCTTTGAAAACTAAGGAAAACTTCAAGTTCACCCAATTTAGAAAAATGCTTGAGGGACTTGAAGTGACCTTACCTTTCACCGATGTTATATTGAACATGCCCACTTACTCAAAATTTCTAAAAGACATCTTGACTCATAAGAGAACTTTGGGTACCCAAGATGTTATGATTATGGAGGCGGAGTGTAGTGCTCTCCTCATTAATCCTAACTCTTTCAAAATGCCGAAAAAACTTGGGGACCCCGGAAGTTTCTCTATCCCTTGTGTTGTGGGGGGAGTCATGATTTCAAGGGCATTATGTGACAATGGTGCAAGTGTAAGTGTCATTCCCTTAACTATTGCTAAAAGAATTGGACTTGAAAGTTTAACCCACACTTCTATGACTCTACAACTAGCGGATAGGTCCGTTAAGCAACCTTTGGGTGTGCTTGAGGACGTACCCGTTAAAGTTGGCAAATTTTTGATCCCCACGGATTTCGTTGTCCTAGATATCCCGGAGGATAGCCACACTCCCATCATCCTTGGTAGGCCCTTTTTGGCTACCGGAGGAGTCCTCATTGATGTGAGGGACGGGCGGCTAACCTTTAGGGTGGGAAACGAAACCCTTGAATTTAATCTTCCACATCTAGTGAAGGGACCAATGTTTCACAAAGCATGCTCGGTAGAAGTCATAGAGGAAGTGGTTGAGAAGGTGCATGAAGAGGAGAAGCATGAAGAAGAAGCTCTACAAGTGGCACTCCATGATGAGGAGATGGGAGATGACCACGAGGTAGATGATGAGCTAATGAAGAAGGTGGAGGGCCTTCTCCCTCCAAAGGTACAACTTAAGCCCTTACCTCCCTCACTTAAGTACTCTTTTTTAGGTGAGGGAGAGACTTATCCCGTTATCATTAATGCTAATTTAAGTGAAGGCCAAGAACTTGAACTTTTGAAAGTCTTGAAAACTCATAGGGGTTCACTTGGATATAGCATTGATGATATCAAAGGGTTAAGTCCTAATCTTTGCATGCATAGGATTGTCTTGGAGGAGGGTAGCAAACCTAAGGTAGATGGGCTACGTAGGTTGAACCCTAAGATGGCGGAAGTGGTTAAAAGTGAGGTTATGAAGTTGTTAGAGGCCGGGATTATCTACCAAATAACCGATAGTTCTTGGGTGAGCCCCGTCCATGTAGTGCCCAAGAAAGGAGGGGTGACTATGGTGGAACAAGAGGATGGGACTCTCTTAGCTTCTAGACCCGTGACCGGGTGGCGGATGTGCATTGACTATCGCAAATTAAATGCCGCCACCCTCAAAGACCACTACCCCATCCCCTTTATTGACCAAATGCTTGAAAGGTTGGCGGGGCATTCTTACTATTCATTTCTAGATGGTTATTCCGGGTTTTTCCAAATCCCCATACACCCGGAAGACCAAGAGAAAACCACATTCACTTGTCCCATAGGAGTTTATGCTTATAGGAGGATGCCCTTTGGGCTTTGTAATGCTCCGGGGACTTTCCAAAGATGTATGACGGCAATTTTTGCCGATTTTCTTGAGAAGAGTATGGAGGTCTTCATGGACGACTTTAGTGTCCATGGAGACTCATTTGATCTTGGACTTGTGAATTTGTCTAATGTTTTGCAAAGATGTGAGGAGCACAACCTTGTCCTCAATTGGGAGAAGTGCCACTTTATGGTGGAGGAGGGGGTTGTGCTTGGTCACATCGTGTCTAAGAGAGGCATAGAAGTTGATATGGCTAAGGTTTCGGTAATAGAAAACTTGTCACCCCCTACAAATGTGAAGGGAGTGAGAAGCTTTCTAGGCCATGCGGGCTTTTACCGACGTTTCATCAAAGATTTTTCTAAAATAGCCAAGCCTTTAACTTCTCTTCTTCTCAAAGACACACCATTTGTATTTGATGAATTTTGCTTGAGTGCTTTTTGTAGGTTAAGGAGGCTCTTGTGACGGCTCCCATAATCCGATCACCGGATTGGAGCCTTCCCTTCGAAGTTATGTGCGACGCCTCCGATTATGCGGTCGGGGCGGTGCTTGGCCAAGTTGTGGACAAGAAGCACCATGTAATCTACTACACAAGCAAAACTCTTGATCAAGCCCAAGTCAACTACTCTACGACGGAAAAGGAGATGCTAGCCATTGTTCATGCCGTGGAAAAGTTCCGGCAATACTTTGTTGGTGCTAAGGTTGTGGTATACTCGGATCACTCCGCTTTGAGGCAATTGTTAGTGAAAAAGGATGCAAAGCCAAGGCTCTTGAGGTGGATTCTTTTACTTCAAGAGTTTGACTTGGAAATTAAAGACAAGGCGGGGTCGGAGAATGTTGTTGCCGACCACCTATCTAGATTGACTACCGAAGATCATGGGTTGAAGGATGAGAGTGGCCCGATCAATGAGTGGTTGAGAGAAGATAGTTTGATGATGATAGGTGGTAAATCACCATGGTTTGCGGACTTGGCAAATTTGATTGTGAGTGGGTTTATTCCGGAAGAGTTGGATGCTAGAGCTAGGAGGAAGTTGAAGCATGACTCAAAACGCTATTTTTGGAATGACCCACATCTTTTTCGCAAGTGTGGTGATGGCATGTTTCGAAGATGTGTTCCTAGAGAAGAAGGTATGGAGATAGTTGATAGAATTCACAACTCGGCCTATGGAGGCCACCTTGGTACATCTCGCACCATTGCAAAGGTGTTACAAGGTGGTTTCTATTGGCCATCTATGTTCAAGGATATCCACTACTTTGTCAAATCTTGTGATCGGTGCCAAAGAACGGGGAATATTAGTCAAAGGAATGAGATGCCCCTTCAAAACATTCTTGAGATTGAGCTTTTTGATTGTTGGGGAGTTGATTTCATGGGACCATTTCCCAACTCTTGTGGGAATGAGTACATTTTGGTAGCGGTGGACTATGTGTCCAAGTGGATTGAAGCCG
Source organism: Heliosperma pusillum (assembly GCA_022085475.1). Classification (NCBI taxonomy): domain Eukaryota; kingdom Viridiplantae; phylum Streptophyta; class Magnoliopsida; order Caryophyllales; family Caryophyllaceae; genus Heliosperma; species Heliosperma pusillum. Next base: position 71,950 of record JAIUZE010005994.1, read on the forward strand.
TTGCCACCCCAACAAATGATGCTAAGGTTGTTATCAAGCTCTTCAAGAACACTATATTTCCGAGATTTGGGACCCCAAGGGTGGTGATTAGCGACGGGGGTTCGCACTTTAGGAAGAGCACTTTCAAGTTCTTACTTTCTTCCCATGGTGTCACTCATAAGACCGCTCTTGCCTACCACCCTCAAACTAGTGGGCAAGTAGAGGTCTCAAACCGTCAAATAAAAGCTATCTTGGAGAAGACTACAAGCAAAGGTAGGAAGGATTGGTCTCAAAAGCTTCCGGATGTTCTATGGGCCCTTCGCACCGCTTTCAAAACTCCACTCGGCACAACTCCCTACAAGCTTGTTTATGGAAAAGCTTGTCACTTGCCAATCGAGTTGGAGCACAAGGCATGGTGGGCCTTAAAGGAGATGAACTTTGATATTGATATGGCCGGAGAGCTACGATTTCTCCAAATGAATGAACTTGAAGAGTTAAGACTTGATGCCTACGAGAGCTCAAAGATCTACAAGGAGCAAACGAAGAAATGGCATGATGCCAAATTGGTTGATAAAAATGTGAAAGTGGGTGACCAAGTCTTACTCTATAATTCTAGAGTCAAGTTGTTTCCGGGAAAGCTACGCTCTAGATGGTCGGGTCCTTTCAAAGTTATTGACATTTCACCACATGGAGCTTTTGAACTTTGGAGCGAAGAAGGTGGTAATTTCAAGGTCAATGGGCATCGAGTGAAAAGATATTTCGATGGCGATGAAAAGGGAACGGTGGAAGTACTCTTCCTTGGGGATCCACTTCCCGAGGAGGAGTCTTGTTTGTAAACTCTTGTGATTTGATAGGTTTGGTGGAGTCCCTCAACAACCACCAATTTTTTTGTATATAGCATGCATATTAGGAATAGTTGTGAAGATTTGGATTTGTGTACTCGGGTTTTTCGTCTTTAGGAAGAAGTTTTAGGATAGTTTGAAACACTTGTAGTCGGGTTTGGTTTGAAACCGTATCATTGGGATTATGTTGGTTGCGTGGATATTGTTGGTGACTTGGGTTTCTTTGGGGATTTGTTGTGAATTTGAAGACAAGGTGAAGATTTGATGAAGTGCTCCAGGCCGGTCGACCGGCAGCCGGGCTGCCGACCGGCCCAGAACACTCCAGAAGGTGAGTTTTGAAGATTGAAAATTGAAGAGCAGGTGTTCCAGGCCGGGCGACCGGCAGCCGGTGTGCCGACCGGCCTGGAGCACATTATCATAGAGGTTGAATTTTTTGGGAATTTTTGGGCTGTGTTCTGTGCCGGTTGACCGGCGGCCGGTCTGACAACCGGCCCAGAGCACACTTTTGCTGAATTTTTGAAGGTTGAAAATTTGAGCCGAGTTCTAGGCCGGTCGACCGGCAGCCGGTGTGCCGACCGGCCTAGACCACCTGAACACACTAAAATCAAAAAAATCCAAAAAATCAATTTTCTGTACTGGGTTCCAGGCCGGTCGACCGGCGGCCGGTGCCTGGACCGGCCCAGAACCCACCCGAGAGCCATTAAATCACTCGTGAGCCTCAAATTTTTTTTTTTCTTTCTTTCATTCTTCTTCATTCTTCCTTCCTTCTTTCTTCTTCCTTCCTTCAAAACTCAACAAACCCACAACAAAAACTCACCAAAACTCACAAAAACAACCCCAATACTCACCCAATCCCACATCTAACCCACAAATTAACCCACTACTTCACCCAAAATCATCCCCCACCTCAAAAACCCAATTTTTCCCTCTTTCAATTGAATATTCCGAAAATCAACATGGCTCAACAACCACCAAGGAAAAGGACAAGAGCTCAACTTGAGGCCGAGTTGGAGGCTAGGCTTCAGCAGGTGACGGCGGGAATGGGTCCGGATAACGATTTTCCGGATATCGTCTTCGTAAGTGAAATAGCAAGAGGTAAATTTCAATGTTTAAAGCGTAGACCTCTTCCCCACTCCCGTTTTATTTGCCGGAATACTATGCGGAACCTTGGCCTTGATACGGTCACTCTTGAACTTTTCAAGGGTTTGGGTATGGGGGAACTATACGGGCAGCACTTCCGTACTTACCCCCGTCTTACTTGGGAATTTTTGAGTTCGTTTAGTCATGAGAAGGATAGAAATACGGGTATGGTCAAAATTGTTTCCTTTCGCCTACTTAATACTGCTTTTAACCTTCCCCTTGAGAAGTTTTGTAAAGTTTTAGGGGTCAAATTTCATAAGTCGTACAAGGTCCCCGAAAGCTTTAATGTGAATGATGTGTGGACTGCTATATCGGGTTTTGAGTTTGAGAAGGGAACTAAGAGGCCGGCAAATGCTTGCCACAATGCCCCTATTAGGTTTTGGCATAGGTTTATGGGTTGGACGTTGTTTGGGAGAGAGGAGTGTCATAATTTTAGGGCCGATGAGCTTTCGATTTTGGCGGCTTACTTGTTCCAACAGCCGCATAAATTTGGGATCAACATCGGTCATCATGTCGTTATCCACTTCCAGAAAATTGCCAATGACCCGTTTAGCCCTACCGGAATCCATTTAGGGGGGATTGTTACCAAGATTGCTCATGTCTTTGTAGAGATGCTCTAGATGAGCGTAATTTGAGGTGTTTAGGGGGATACTCATTGTTGACGGAGGATTACATTTTTAAGAAGCTTGAGTGGGTAATAAAGAGAGTTGAGGACGGGAAGACTTATTGGAGGATTCGAGGGGTAAATTCTATTCCCCTCCCTAATAGTGCGGCTATGAAAGTGGTTCCTGATAGCGCGCATTATCTTCTCCCCTTAGAGGAGGAGAACCCTCCACCACCACCTGAAGAAACCCCGGAAGATCCTTTAGCTCCAGTTACCGCATTTAGGCGAGATCCTACTGCCCCCGTCACTACATATAGGAGAGAGGAGCGGGGCCCCACTTCCACCACATTGCCTTATATGAGCCCCTTCTATCATCAGCAGCAGTGGCGCCCTTGGCCCAATTCATCCCAACCCGACGCATCCACTTCCACCACTACCAGTTACCCACCTTTGGATCCCTCCTTGATCCAGTTCATGGCCGACATGACTTTGGCCTCCGAGGCAGCAGCTACGGAGAGAGAGGCAGCGGCTAGGGAGAGAGAGGCGGCAGCTAAGTGGCGAGAGGAGGAAGCTCGGGATAGAGCTCTTTTGTCGCAGCGGATGGACCGGATGTATTATGACTTGGCTCTTGGCCAATACCCTTCTTACGATAATTGGTGTAGGGAGGGGTATAGGGAGCCAGTTGGCCCACATCCGTCCTATTTCATGTGGCCAGAGGGCGGGTATGATCAGGGTTCTAGGGTGTTTGGTGATTTCAATGTTCAGCCAGACTATTATTCTTCTGCGCCGGGTTTTACTCAGCCGGTAGTTGATGAGGAGGAGGTGGACCCAGAGATTGCGGCTCAGAATGCCGAGTGGTTTGACAGGATGGGTCCACGGTTCGAGATTGTGGAGGGTGGCGGCTCTGGTTCGGGAGCCCAGGATGTAGATGCGTCTTTTGCTGAGGCCAGTCATGGCCAATTTGATACTACATCCTCTGATTTCACTGGATACTCTTGAGGCCGGAAACCCATGAGTATGATCCCTTATAATCCAAATCTTCATCATATTTATATTTTCGCATGCATTTAGATAGTTGTATTATATCTTAGCTTAGTTATCCATTTAGTTGCATCCATTTAGGCTTGCATTAGAATTTAATTTTGTAACATATCGTCACATGTTAGCCTTGCATCCATATAGTGTAGTTTGCATTTACTTAGATCATGACATTGTATTATATCATTTTGCATTTAGTTTTAGGACTTTTATTTAGTCCATGCATTTACTTAGAGCTAACCCTCTTGTATATATTGTTCATATTGTGATTTTCTTCAAAAATCAAAAACCCCAAAAACAAGTTTTTATTTTTCAAAATATTTAAAAACCCAAAAACATGTTATTTGCTTTGAATTCACCCCTCACACCATGTAAATACCAAGTGTGGGGAGGGAATTCCCAAAAAATTGAAAAACCCAAAAAGATTGTTTTGTTTTTCCTTTTCTTTTTTCTCTCCTTCCATATTTGAGTCACTTACTCGGGGACGAGTAAGACTTAAGTGTGGGGAGGATTTTATTTCTTTTGTATATATCGTTGATTTTTGAAAAAAGTTGAAAAATGCCTAAAAATCGAAAAATTTGAAAATTTTCCAAAAAATATATGTTTAGATTAGTTTGTATATAGTTTATTTTGTATATATTGCCGTGTGTTTCTTTTTATCTCCATCCATAGGTGCGCCCCACATCATATGAGGCACGAAAAAGGGAAAATGAAGACGCTTTGGTGAGATCTTTCCTATTTCTCTTCTCCCTTATCTCCTTTCCTTCTTACTTGAGGACGGGATGTGTTGATGACGATGGTGTGAATTTTGTTGATTGGCGTGTGTGCCACTTGTGTGCTGTTAGGAGATAGCATTAGCTTATGTGTCATATAGTCGGTTAGAGCATGTGCATTTAAGTTGTATATATGCTAGATTGCATCATGGCATATAGTTGCATTTAGAAAAAAATGTTTTAATAATTGTCTTTTTGGAAAACTTGTTGAATGTGCATAGTCCATTTTTGCTACTTTTTTATTCATAAAGTGTTCATCTTAATCGTGGAATTTTAGACGCCCTGGGTTGTGCATTTCTAGTGAGTTTTAACCCGTCTACTAATGCCGAGCCACGAGTTTGCGCTTATTCCACCTCGACACCCTCGATTGATGTGATTATTCCGATGGTAGAAAGAATTCTTAGGTGACCGTTCTTGCTATGCAACCAACCATGATTCATTGTTCTTCCACTTTTGATCAAAAAAGGAAACAAATCAAACAAGCTGAAAATATTGAGTCAATTATCATCTTTTCTTGTTTTCGTCGAGGAAATGCAAAACGGAACTTCTAGGGATTCTAGTGGGCCCATATCTAGGCCCCCTTTCGATGCCACTACGGTGGGGATACCCCTATTGTTGGTTCCGACCGCATGTCCTTGACGGAAACCGTGTGCTTTCATGCCAAAAATTGCAAACCAAAATGCAAATCAAAAAGAAAGAAAAAGAAAAAGAAAGCAAAGTGTGAAATGAAAAATTTTCCAAGCAATAAGACTCAAATCTCAATTTCCTTTTATCCTTCTTGAATCATTCACCTTTGAAGTTGCATAGTGAGACGGGACGACCCTTGTGTCTCATTTATTTGAGAAACGTGAATTCCATATGCTATTGTGCTTAATAACGTCACGAGGATTTCATTTCCATCTTCCATTTTATCGCTTTTGGCCAAGCAAATAGTAGACGGGGTTCGAAATTTTCATTAGACTTGCACCGCTAGGAGGCGAATATTTTTCCATGCTTTATGATATTAGTGGCTTACAAGGATCATGCATTATTTAAACGGTTTTCCTTTTAGATATTTCCGTCACATGGATGAGGCATGTGATTTTTCTTTTGTTAGATGCATCTTTGTCGTGTTCTTACGTGTTTTTCATTTGGATGCGTCGAGATTTTGAGCAAGCCCCTACTTGCCTTGCAAGGAAGTACTCTACCTCATGAGTATCTCGTTGTGAGTTGAAGGGACGGAGGAGGCCCGTTAATTGCCTACCGTCGGATATTATTAATAGTTTAGGTTGTAGCCTTAATATTAGAGTAGTATTGAATAAGGGTACTTATGGGTCTCGAATTTTGTTTACTTACTCGGGGACGAGTAAGTCTTAAGTGTGGGGAATTTTGATAAGCATTTATTTAGTCACATTTTTACCTCATTTTCGTCCCCATTTTGGTCCGTTTACACGGATTTGCGTGTCTTTAATTGCATTTTATTTCCCGATTTCCCGCGCTATGAATATCGATCTCTATTTGCAGGAATTAAGGCGGAAATGAAGGATTCGGTGCATAAAGACATTGCATGAGTCGGGATTCGAAGATGAGTCGAAGAATGAAGAATTGAACCTCCAGGTGGTGCCAGCCGGCCTATTGACCGGCGGCCGGTCCACCGGCCTAGACATCAACTCCACCAATGAAGAAGTTGAGAAAATGAAGAAAAGGCCCAGGTAGCGCCGGCCGGTCTACCGGCGGCCGGTCGACTACCCGGCCCACACCTACATCAGAATGCATATGAGAGTGATTTGGTGCTCCAGGCCGGTGGGGGACCGGCGGCCGGTCGACCGGCCCAGGCCACTATTTCCCATACTTAGAAGATTTTTGAAGATTTTGAAGGCAAAGTTCCTGAAGTCATGCATGTGCTCCAGGCCGGTCAGAGGCCCGGCGGCCGGTCGACCGGCCGGGAACACAACATCGCAAAAATCGCCCTCTTCTTCTAATTTCTTCCTTAATTTCGAGGGACCTATATATACCCCCCCTTATTATTTTGTAAGCAGTTTTTTTAGTTTTTTAACATTCCTTTTAGCACGAAACCCTAGAAATTTGTAACCCAAATTAATCCCTAATTACTCTCCTAATATTTCCCTAATCTAGTTTAGTTTCTCATTTCAAGTGGTTGATTTTAGTATTTCATTTTCATTTCTTGGAATTTGTATTGAAGACTTGGGTGAAGACATTCCCTCATACTCATCAATATAAGTTTTGTTTGGTATAAAATCTCTCATCTTTTTCATTGTTTATGCATTTAATTTCCATTTCTAGTTTATAGTTTATCTTTTGATTGTTATATTTATTCTTCTCATAGCATAATGGTGATTGAACTCCCCCTTCCCTTTAGTGCTTTGATTTCCTTTACCATGTGTGAGTAGATTATCCTCTAGGGTTTAGGGGAGCCTAAGGGTGGATCATGTGGGGTATTAGGTTGGTTAATTAGCAAGTTTGTGGTAAATGATTTGGGTATTGCCCATATGAACACCAAGTGTTTGATGAAATGTGTGAACGAAAGTTACCATTTTATCAAGCATGGTTTGATCTTCTCTTAAGCGACGGTGGTAGAGACGATTAGACTAAGTGTTTATATGGGTGATTTGAGACAAATGCGATAGCTTTGTTGATGATTATCGATTGTTGAGACATTAGCAATCGATTTTACTCGAATTATTTACCCCTTTCGCTAGTTACCCGACTAACCCATTAAATCCCCCTAAGGTGAACCCTTTACCCTAGCCTTTCCCCTAATTGTTTTCATCTTTATTACTTAGCGATTGCTTGTTTTTCCTAGTTTTTAGTTAACTTTCCAATCCGTCATATTTTAGGCTAGAATAGGATTCAATCGAACTAGTAGTTGACCTCCCCCATCCTCGTGGATTTCGACCCCTTTATACTACTTTTATTGGGTTATTTTTGATGCTTGTTTTGACGACAAACCGCTCATCAGTACCCAACGTGGGTGGACAATTCCTGGTTATTCATCAACTCTGTATGATGCAGATCACCATGATCCAGAAGAAGTCCATCGGCCTCCTTTTACGGCACGACCTAGAACATCAACCAAAACCAATCGGAAACTGCATCGACTCAGATAGACGGTCGCCAGTCAAAAGAATCGACTTATAGGAATAAGATAGAAGACCCTGCCACGACCAGGCATCAAATATTTGATTTAAGGGTCTCTACAATGTCACTGTCCGACAGAGTGTCATACAGTCTGTCTATGTAAACGACCAGTCATCTCCATGACCCCATGGTGCTGAACCAACCATCGATCGACTTACAATCTATTCATTTCGAGACGTCACCTCATTGAGTGACTAGGGACAAAATACTAAGTTCGTCCTATTCACTTGAATAGGGTCCAACAATCTATTCGGATAAACAAAGTATTAAATTTAGTCAAACTAAATAAAAGAGTTTAAAATAAAACTCGAACAATGAATGCAATTATCATATATGAAATAATTAATACAACATTCAATTATTACATATTTTATAATCTAAAGGAATTCTGGTACACGTCTCAGTCCCATTGTGACGACATGACCATCATGCTTTGCCTTTGACAAATGCTTGGTTAAAGGATCAGCAATGTTGTCATCTGTCCCAACCTTACAAATGTCAATTTCCTTTTTGTCCACGTAATCTCTAATTACATGATATTTCCTAAGTACATGTCTAGACTTGTTACTATACTTGGGCTCTTTTGCTTGAAAAATAGCCCCACTGTTATCACAATAAATCGTGATAGGATCTTTGGCAGTAGGGACTACTGTTAGTCCTTCCAAAAATTGCCGAATCCACACAGCTTCCTTTGCAGCTTCAGACGCTGCAAGGTACTCTGCTTCTGTTGTAGAATCCGCTGTAACGCTTTGCTTGAAACTCTTCCAGCAAACAGCTCCTCCATTCATCATATAAACGTAGCCGGATTGGGATTTCATATCATCCCTATCTGTTTGGAAACTGGCATCTGTGTAACCCTTTACACGTAACTCAGTCTCGCCTCCAAACACTAAGAACGAATCCTTGGTCCTTCTAAGTACTTAAGGATGTTCTTTACGGCTATCCAGTGACTCTCACCTGGATTTGCTTGGTAACGACTTGTCATGCTCAAAGCATATGCAACGTCGGGACGAGTGCACATCATAGCATACATGATTGATCCAACGGCTGAAGCGTAAGGGATCAATTTCATGCGTTCAATCTCCTCGGTTTTTGTAGGGCACTCTGACTTGCTCAAAGTGATCCCACTTCCCATAGGAATAAAGCCTCTCTTAGAGTCTTTCATGTTGAACCGATCAAGAATCTTATCAATATAAGTCTCTTGACTTAATGCTAGTATCCTTTTAGATCTATCTCTATAGATCCGGATACCTAAGATGCGCTGGGCCTCTCCTAAGTCTTTCATTTGGAAATGTATTCCTAGCCACTCCTTTACAGAAGTGAGCATTGGAATATCATTCCCAATGAGTAGTATGTCATCTACATACAAGACTAGAAAAGTTACTTTACTCCCACTAAACTTCATGTATAAATACGGTTCCTCGACGCTTCGAGTGAAACCATTTTGTTTAATTACATGATCGAAACGATGATTCCAACTCCTGGATGCTTGTTTAAGACCATAGATGGATCTCTTAAGCTTGCATACCTTCTTAGGATTTGGTGGATCCACAAAACCTTCAGGTTGTGTCATGTACACTTCCTCTTCTAGAATTCCAATCAAGAAGGCGGTTTTGACATCCATTTGCCAAATCTCATAATTATGAAATGCGGCAACCGCTAAGATAATCCTTATGGATCAAAGCATGGCGACTGGAGCGAAGGTTTCGTCATAGTGAAGACCATGAACTTGGGTGAAACCTTTTGCCACCAATCTAGCTTTGTAAACATCATTATGTTTGTATATGCCACTTTTGATCTTATAGATCCACTTACATTGAGGAGGTCTTACCACCTTAGGTAAATCAACCAAGTCCCATACTTGATTGTCGTACATAGAATCCATTTTGGATTGCATGGCTCCTAGCCATAGCTTTGAGTCGGGACTACAAATGGCTGCTTTGTAGGTAGTAGGTTCGTTACTTTCAAAAAGTAGCAAATTATTGTCATCACCTTCCTCTATAATACCAAGGTATCTATCAGGTTGATAACTAGTTCTGCTTGACCTCCTAGGTTCTGAAGGAATAATGATCGTACCAGACAAAGAGGGAACGTTTTACTCGTTGTCCTTTTCGGTTTGTGGCTCTTGGACTTCATCAAGTTCAAATTTTCTCCCACTCTGTCTTTTAGAAATAAAATCATTTTCTAAAAAGACTGCATCACGAGACACAAACACTTTGTCCTCGTGTTTATTGTAGAAGTAATAAGCACGTGATTCTCTTGGATATCCTACAAAAAGACATTTGTTAGATTTGGGTGCGAGTTTATCGTCAGACTTATTCTTAACAAAAGCCTCGCATCCCCAAATTCTCATAAACGACAAATAAGGGACTTTCCCTGTCCATATCTCATATGGAATCTTGTTTGCCGCTTTAGTCGGGCTTCGATTTAATAAAATGTTTATATACTCGAATATTTTATAATTTTTTTTGGATTATTTCTCAAAAACTTCCGTATGGAAAAGATGTATGACTAGCAACTGACTTTATCGGCAAAGTGGTAGTTAAGGTTCTGTTTGTCAAGGCCTTTTAGGTTATTTATTTGACCAATATTTCAGATAGCTTATGCTTGTGAATGTGTTTGACAAGTAACTTCTTTAACCAAATAAGGAAGATAAAATGAAAAGTTACCTATGATAGTATGCCATAAAAATGCTATCTAAACCTATGCTATCTAATCCTATGTTATCTTTCTTTTTTACTCCTTTAATTTAAATACTTACTATCTAATTGTTACCTATGATAGTATGTCATAAAATTGTTATAGTAGAAATGCATTGCTTGACAATTTTAATAAACTGTTGATCGGGGAAATCCAAAAAGTTCAACATGTCATGAACAAAAGCCCACTCAATTGAATCATACGCCTTTTGTAGGTCAATTTTGAACATCATCCTGAGAGAACACATCTTCCTATTAAATAATCTAATCAAGTCCTGGCATATGAGTATGTTACAAACAATATCTCTGCATTTAATAAAAGCACTTTGAGAGTGGCTAATTATATCAGGAAGAATTTTATTAAGTCTATTGCATAATACGTTCGAAAGACATTTGTAGATTATATTACAACAAGTAATTGGCCTGAACGGACTGACAGCCTAAGGCATCTCCACCTGAGGTATCACAGTGAGGATAGTAGTATTACATTGCTTCAACAAGTCCCAAGTCTGAAACACACTACTGATAGCCTTTATGACATCCTGCCCTACAATATGCCAAGTGTCTTTGAAGAATTGACTACTATAGCCATCAGGGCCAGGCGCCTTTTTACCAGGAATATCAAACATAGCACCTCTAATCTCCTCATCAATGACATGGGCATTAATAATGGAACAATGATATTCACTAAGACAATTGCCACTCTTAAGCACCCTATCATTCACATTGTGTACTGTCTTAGACGTGCCAAGTAAATCAATGTAAAAATTCTCAAAAGCCTGTTGCATCTCCTTCTTTGTGATGCAGAAAGATTGGCAGTATCCCTTACATGATACACTATATTTCTAGCTCTTCTAGGCTTTATACTTGCGTGGAAGAATTTAGTATTATCATCTCCATATTTCATCCAGACACACTTTGCTTTTTGTCTAAGAAACACTTCCTAGGCCTTTTTCAACTCAATTAGCTCTTTAGCACAAACCTGTTCCGCAGCACATAAGTTAGGATTAAGTGGATCCCTTATCATAAGTTCCTGAACTGATGAAGAGCTACTTCAGTAACATGAGTGAGATTTTCAATGTCCCCAAATTGATCCCTGTTCAGCTTCTTCAACTCACTTTTCATACATTTCAAGTTTATCACAGTTTTATACATATGAGTACCTATGACCCTATTATTACAAGCATTCCTATCAATTTCCTCAAAATCCTAGAAAGTGACCACATATTAAAATACTGAAGTGAAGGACCCTTTCTCTGAAGCACCCCATCAAGATGATATGAACCAGTCCTGGGCACTGATCAAACAGTCCCTCAAGTAAGAAATGAACATAACTATCAGGGCGTTGATCCATCCAATCATCATTTATGGAGACCCAGTCAATCCTGCTATAAACTTTGCTCCCCACTTCATGTTTATTAGTCCAAGTATAATAGGCTCCCTTAGCTGTAAGGCTAACCATATTGTTGTCATGGATCCACTGCTGCATAGGCATTATCTCAGCATTACTAACTTCATTACCTCCAATTCTATTATTCCTACTCATAAAGGCATTGAAATCACCACATATAATCTGAGGCCCATTCAGACTATTCTGATACTTCCTTAAATAACCTCATAATTCTTCTCTTTCAGCTACCTTATTCAACCCATAAACAATAGTATACCAGCATTGAATCCCTCTACTCTTATCATATACCTTTGAATGAATACCTGGACTGTCACCTCAATTTTATTCACCTCAAAAGCATTAGGATTGCATAAAAGCAAGATTCTCCCTCCTCTATGAAGATTAGAATTCGTGCAAATAGACCACATATCACAAAAAGTATTAAGAGCTTTATTCCAATTGCTACTATTTATTTTATTTTCCAACAAACCAAATAATCCCACCTTATTCTGTAGAATAAATCTCCTTATTTTCTTTTGCTTGGTAGGATTATTCATACCCCTTATATTCCAAGCACCACAGTTATCCATTTTCTATTATTACCTTACTTGATTTCCCTTTCTTCACAATTTTCCTCTTAATGAAATCCCTCCCATTTTTCTGTATAGAATTGGATAGTGCCTCCCTGAAAGACATCCCCCCAGGAGTAAAAACTCTCTTCTCTCCATTCTCTGCTCACCCTTATCGAAATTTAACATTGTTAATTGTCACTTTTACGGTTACCACGCATATACCTACTAATTAAAGTTACCCATGTGAAAGTAGGAAGTTTTTATAATTTAAACTTGATTGATAAGCGTGTCAATGCTTTTATTACGATGCTCGACAACGACCTTTATCATAAATTTAAAATAAAGTTAGAACTCACTTAAATTGTTAAGGGGTCGTTTGGTAGACATTCACAAATTGTAGGAATTAGAAAATCTCATTGATTGTAAAATTGGGAATTGTTTGATTGCCACCTTTAGTTTGGGAAAATGGAGAAAATAGAAATCAGATGATTTTTCAAATCCCGGAATCCGCGTACGTAAACCCCTAAGTTATTGCAAACTCTTGTACAATTGAATTTCAATATAGACAACCAAACATAAAATGTAAAAATCACATGAATTTCATGATGAAGATTAATTTTCATATATAAATTGAACCTATCAAAACCTTAATATACTATTTCCACATCCTGGTCATTTCTTGTCCTATTATTTTGGTATAAAGATCAAGAAAAAAGACTAGGGGAGTATTTGTTGTTCTACATAGTGGTTCACTGGCTAACCTAGGAATCTAGTGTCGGGGACGCACCCGAAACAAATACGCGTTATCTTATCATGTAAGACAACATTTTCATATTTTGACGGGTTTTTTTTTCCTAAATTAGTTATTATATTAGTTCAAGAATGAAAAAATTTTTGGTATCATGAATATCTTTTTTAAAAAATAATGTCTTTCCTAAAATCATTTAAATTCTAAATATATGTAAAAATAATAACTCTTTATAGAACATAATATTTATTAGTACTTAATTTAACAATAAATATAAGTGGTTCAATGCCTAAGATATTGGTAGGACATTTGAAGGTTAGGGGTTCGAGACCTCTAGTTAGAACTCTAGACTTCTACCAACTTGGCCTCGATAACTTTTTTTTTTTACAGAAGTAAATGATATCGTTTTACATCTTAATAGCTCTAGATGCTAGCGCATGAGTCATCTCATTACAAGATCTTGGAACAAAACCAATGCAAAGACAGTGAAAAGACATACTAATAAAACCAATTTCTTCAATAATGATCTTGTTTCTGAAATCCGGTTTTGAGAACTTTAGAATTTGAGATATAGCCCTTAAGCAGTTAGAGTAGATGATCACATGGAGGAATCCACGGGAGATAGCCCATCTCAGCCCCTCTTTGATAGCCTGAAAATGTTTGTAAAAAATTATTTTTTCAAGTTCAGATCTCGCTAATTTTGTTTTCAAATCGTAGTTCTCGTAAAGATGAACAATTTGAAAAAAATTGTCATTTTCCGAGTTCATAAACCCGAATTATGGTCATTCAAAGATTTTTGGGTAAAAAATTAGGATGTTTCAAGCAAAATGTCAAACATAGCGATATTGTGAAAATTTTCCTTCTAATAGCAAAAGAACCGACGAATGACGGAGATACGAGGGAGTAATAGTTTGTGATACCTACTTTTAACACTAATAAATGATTTTGATGACAATATGTCTCACTCGCTTTTAAAACGACGACTATCAGACTAGCAGTCATAGAATTCGCAACCTCACTGGGAACAAAGTTGTTTCCACTCACAAGTTAAAAATAAAGTAATCAAATCTAAGCTAACCCTGTCATTTCCTGTCTTTTCCTCACTTATTGACTATTTATGAAATGTCCACTTTAATGAAAATGAGAAAGATGATCGTGTAAAGCGGGAAGGATCACGCGACCTTTACATGCATACACGCACACACCCATAGCAGGGGCGAACCCAGGATTTTAAATATGGGGTAGCGGAAAAAAATATACGTCATAATTATAAAAAAAATTATACCACTAGATAATAAATAGAAGTCATAAATTCCAAACTAAAAATTATCAAATTATCTAACTTGTTGCCTAGAAAATAACAAAAAAATTATTTTAGTACAATTATGTAGTAGTATTTGACCGTCTTAGCTTAAGACGGACAATACCCGTCTTAAACAAAACTCAATACAAGTTACAAATTACAATTGCCAAGCAAATGGGCTTTACCATTTACCAATGCCCACGGACCACGCCTCCACAGACCATAATTATCTCTACTGCAACTCTGCAAGTCTACTACCCTAAGTTTCTAAGTCTCTAAGTTTCTACTGCAACTCTGCAATTCACTTTATTTTTTCAATCCATATTTATCTTTTGAGTCTCTACTCTCTACGGCTCTACCTTTCCCTTTCTTTATTCCCTTAATTTCAACTTCATCTATCAACAATTATTATTACTCAAATCAAATCAGAAAATTAACTCAACCTCAAAACAATTAGATGATAATTAGTAATTACCTTAAAACAAAGGAAGCTCTGTTGGCTATCGTTAATGGCAAATTATAGCTTCAATAGCGCGGGATCGGGAAGACGGGAAGGAAGAAGAAGAATCAGGCAAGTAGGCAACTCGGCAAGTAGTCAAAGTACCAGTTTTTTTTAGAACAAATAGAATATGGGTGGAGTTTTTTTAGGAATAAATACTGTAAGTTATCTTTTGAATAGGAAATTATAATTTTTTTTTAATATGGTTTAGTTTATTTAGGAAACACAACTATTTTTGTGGAAATATAACTTGTCAAATTACTAAATAATAGCATAATTATATCATAAAATTAATTTATTGGGGTAGCAAGTAATTTTTTTATCATATTTTTTTTTTGGATGGGGTAGCAGCTGCTACCCCTTGCTACAGTGTAAGTTCGCCCCTGACCCATAGTGACATACTTTGAGGCGTAACCCATACTACTTTGAAGCGTACCTTGACAATGAGAAAGATGTCAGAGTGTCATACCCATTCACAAGTACTTTGAAGCGTACTACCGTTAAGAAGTAGACCCTGTCAAATGTTTTAGGCGACCGGTTTACGGGTTCAGTTATTTCGAATTGTGTAAATAATATATTGGCTTTATTTCGGTTTTGTAAAATAAGGATTTGTACAGATCGGGGTTATGAGGGTTTCCAATCTGATTAAGATAAAAAAAAAGGTTAAATTAACGGTTTTGAAAGATATTTACTTTCTTTATATTTAATTTTAAAAACGTAGTCATTGTTAACTTTTATAATTCTCTAGTTTGATGTAAGATACTAGTAAGAATAACAAAGTTTTATCTAATATATTTAATATCTTTATACATGGTATTGGATTGATCAGTTGTTACACGTGCGTGACAAATAATATCTACATTTATAAGTGAACAATGGGATAAAAGTGTAAGGCTTTGTTTTGAAAAGAATCTACAACATACTTTAACAAATTTATAAAAATTTAATTTGTATAATAATTTTTTAATTGTTCAAAAATTACCTTTAAATGCAAAATTTCAATAAATTTTATCATTTAAGAGTAGGGTCGGGTCTTCACGCTAAATGTGTTAGGTCATTATTTGGTAGTGTAATTTTCGAAGTCAAAGTATTTTCGGACATGGATTTCAATATGTTTTTTGGGTTGGGTCGTCATTTGGTTGGTAGACTTAGAACTGTTGTATGGGTCAATCAAATTGAGTATGGGTTGGATCAATTTAACTTCGGTCAATTTTGGTAACTTACATACTTTATTTTGGGTTGGGTTCTTTCGAGTTTTGAGTCAGTGTTGGATGTCAATTTGTTGGGTCATTTCGACTTCGTCCACTTCGGGACTGGTCAATCATATTCGAGTATGGAACATTTTGGGTCAATCAATTGTTAAAGCACTTTAATTGGTAAAGTACCTTACAAAATTATATATTTATTATGGAGGGTTGCAATGTATAAAACATTTATTTTGATGTAATCCCTCCTTCCTCGATAATTATTTACATTTACATTTGTTTCGCTTCCCAAAACTAATAAAGTTATTGTAAATTATTCACTGGGAGAGAGGAAGCAAATAATACTAATATAAGTGAATACTTGTAACTACGGGTCATTTAGAGTCACTTTGGATCATTTCAAATCGGCTCACATACGGGGTGAATCCTTTTGGGTCGGCTCACCTCGGGTCGAGTGCACATTTGTCTAACACCTGCTACTTATCTAATTTAAAATTTGTATTTTATTTCTTTGTGTAATTTAAACTTAAGGCTTCGGAAATTATTCCAATTTATTTCCTTTCCGTCTTATTAAATTTGTAATCTCATTCATTTGTATTTTACTTCTTGAGATTGATTTTAGTTCTTTTATTTATCCATTTTGATATAATTTTATAATTAATTTCGTTTTAATTCGGTTTCAACCCCAATTCTTTTCATAGTACGAATGTCATTTCGTT
The DNA here is from genome assembly GCA_022085475.1 of Heliosperma pusillum. Classification (NCBI taxonomy): domain Eukaryota; kingdom Viridiplantae; phylum Streptophyta; class Magnoliopsida; order Caryophyllales; family Caryophyllaceae; genus Heliosperma; species Heliosperma pusillum. The sequence goes on from JAIUZE010005994.1 coordinate 88,599, forward strand.
TTTATTATAACAAAAATCTACTAATTGGCTCCAAAACTTACTTTAGGCGTATGATTTTTAGGAATGTGATGTCATTTATTATGTGATTCTTTATTTTAAGTTTAAATCATTTGATTTACTTTGATTTATTTTATAATCCTTTTATTTTGAGAAGTAACTCATTTCCTTCTCCTTTTAGACCAAATCTTCGTTGCAAATAAGGTATGAATTTATGGTTTCTTTATTTGTTTTTGCACTATAAGGGGTTGTTTGGTTGAACATGGGGAGATGGAATTCCCGGGAAGATTAGATTCACATGAAGTTGCAATTCATGTGAATTGCATAAAATTGTTTGGTTGTCATGTGGGAAGTGAATTCATGTGGGAAGTTGCACTTACCTAGGGGGGGCTAGGTAAGTGACTTCCTACATTATGTAGGAATTAGACTTCCTTGGGAAGTTCTATTTCCCATGAATTGGGCAACCAAACAACATCCAACTTTGTCAATTCATGGGAATTTCTACTTTCCATGAATTAAGACGGCAACCAAACAACCCCTAATATTTACCTAGTACTAATTTCTTATTTATTGATATTCATCCTATCACAAAAAATAAGAATACCTTCTTCCTTGCTTTATTTTTTTTCGTGCAACACCTACACTCAAACCATAAATATTGGTCTTCAATAGTCGTATTTAATCCATCCAATAATTATCTTATTTCAAGGATAAAGTTATTAATCTTTGAATTTGTCTTTTTATTAACATTTTCTATGGTCGTCGCCATATATTTATATTGTTTTGAAGGCTTGTAGATAATTTACTTGAAGGAAAACAAAGTGTTGATTCAGATGGAGAATAAGGTAATGCGGGATGGCTTCTATGGTTTTCTTATTTAGAAAATAATACGGAGTATTTATTATTGATAACTTCTTTCAAAAACTATTCTTTTGTATTTTCGTAAAATTATTACTGATCGACTCTATATTTTAATACTGACTCAAAATTTTCCATGTTGTTTACATCAATCTCTTTAATAAAGTGTCAGCAATTTTCGGAATTTAATTGTTGTCTTGTCCAATTTATTTCTCCGTCATAAAATGCTTTTTCTTGGAAAATCTCGATAGAAGACTCATTTTTATTTGAAACCTCTGTGTATGCTTGTTAAATTTTGTTCGAAAACTATAAAAATTATCTAAAAAAATCCTAGAATATGCTTGCTAGGATGCAAACCCTTGTCCCACATCGGTAGAATAAAGGTCAAATGTGATCTTTATAAGTATCCATAAAATGTAATAGTACGTGACCTTTTGGGAAGGAGCTCAAGAGTAAATCCGTGAGGGCTTGGCCCAAAACAGACAATATCGTACTATCATAGTGCAATGAAACTATTCAGAAAGACAAGCTAAACAATGACAAATTGAACTAAGGTTAGACACTTTGCAATTGCTCTGTTTTTGTTTGAACTGGTTGCTTAAAGAAAGAGATAGAACCTTAACCAAAGCAAAAGCCAATGGTTGAGGGTTGAACCTTGATCCCAGCACACATCTAAGGGTCTAAGCTCACTTCCAAGCACAAAGCAAAGGAAGTTGTCTCAAGCACACAGCCAAGAGATGTTAACAGAAACAGGGTTTCAGTTTTATGTTTTACTTCAAATCTGCCTCTCATTCATTAGAAATAAGCCTTATATAGGCATTAGGATTACATCTTGAGCGTTCAAACACATCTAAGGTTAATAATGATCCTCAAAAGAAAACAAAATAACAACTACAAACTGATACAAACTGAAATAAAGTGAACAATAGAAAAACAGCTCTGAAAAGGACAGGTTCCTTGTTGCCTTGCTACTGCTTTGTTATATGGTACATAGTGGAATTTTTGCTTGGTGTTTTGGTCCTAAGCTGGAGTAGTACTAGTCCCCAAAGTCTGAGCAAAACGCCCTTGAGTTTGCTTGGCCAAAAGAGGAAACTTTGAGAGTGACATCTGAACTGCTTCTGGATAGGTGAGAACTGGACTGTTGAACTTGGCTTATGTTTTGAGGGGTGTTCCTGGCGTTTTCTGAGGAAGGTTTCCTGGACAAAAAGTTAGTAGACCCTCCCTAGAGTCATGCCCCATAGTTGGTTTGGAGTCCCTAAGCTTGGAAGTTGCCCTGAGACCCTCCCCAAGGCACTGCTGCTGGCTGACTTTCCTGAGGTTTTGTTGGCTTGTTTTGTGAGTCTGTTTTGTGTCTTGGTTGGCTCTGGCTCGTGTCATGGCTACCACTGGCTCGTGTCATGGCTTGCTTGCTTGGGCCTGGACTATACAAAGCATTAAGATAGCTTTTGACATAGGGTAAGGTTGGTATTGAATCATGGTTGGACTGATCATAGGTTGTTTGGTCTTGACTTTGAGCATGGCATTGAACTCCTGTTGCACATAGACAGTGGACACAGGTACAGTAGAGGCCCAACACAAAGTATTCACGCTTTCGCACAACAAGTGGTATCAGAGCGCAAGGTTCAACTTGGGCTAGGCACAAGAAAAAGCATCATGCTCAAGACTTGAACGATGCCTTACAGTATAAGGCGTGGAACTCCTACTAGCTCGAGAAAGACCTAATATGTTCGCGAAAACGACATGGGTCTCACGGTGGTTAGACAGGCTGTAACAACCCGAAAAGTGCCCGATTTTTCTAGTAAAAATATTTACTAACACTTTTCAGTAGAACTTAAGTTTTTAAAATAGGAATTTTTGTTCCGAGTCTTATTTTGAAATTCCGCGTTCGTATTTGGAATTTTTGAGGGATTCCATGAAAAGACCGTTTTTAGTCATCTTTGACTTTTCTTGACTTTTTAAGTCGTCTTTGACTTTCCTTGACTTTTTAAAAGTCGTCATCGACTTTTCTTGACTTTTAAGTCGTCATAAACTTTTCTTGACTTTTAAGTCATCTTTGACTTTTCTCGACTTTTAAGTCGACTTTGACTTTCGTTGACTTTTTCCCGACTCGCCGTATAAGTTTGAAGACCGAAATTTTATTTAAAAAAATAATATTTTTGATTTATTTTTATTTAGATTTATTAGGATTTATCATAATTTAATATAATTATTTTGAATTTATTCGGAATTTAAAGAATAACTTTTACGGTTTTAACCGAACGTCATTTAACTATTCCCGACTCATCGTAAATCCCGAAACGAAATCAAAACTCGACTTTGGCATGAGTCACACGCGCGTGTCATTGTTTTCCACTCACAAGTAGATATTTTAATTATTTTGATTAAACTAATCAAAATATCTAGATATTTAATTACTTTATCGATCCGTCAACGAAGATTACACAAATCGCTCAAAAACAGACCGATTCCTCACCATATTACACGGCTCCTTTAGTCCTCGAATAGGGCTTGATATTTTCATTACTTTTGATTACAATATCATAATATCTAGATATTATTTCACTTTATCGATCAGTTAACGAGAATTACGCAAAACGCTCGAAATCAGATCCGTCTTCTCACCTATCCCACACGGCACTCCCTCCTCTCTTAAGCCTTGATATTTTCATTTCTTTTGATTATTAATAGCATAATATCTTGATATTTAGTTAATTAACTTTATCGTTAATTATATTAATCGATTACCGTAAAATAATTATTAAACGCGAGTCAATTACGTAACAACAATTTCAAAACTCGACATCTATTCTTGCCTATAATTACACGGCTCATCCACTCATCTTTACTCACAAACAACTTTTCATTTTACAAACAAATCAAAATAAGATCAAAATACCACTTTCTTTAATCGGCTTTCTTCGTGTTCTTCAATTGTTCTTCATCGTTCTTGAGCAAAACCTTCATAAAATCTTCACTTCTTAATTAAATCCTTCCTAATTTATATTTCTAGACTCTCCTCTTCGCTCCTCATCTTCACGTATGGTTTAATTTCAATTCCGTCAAGATCGTTTTCAACACTTTAATTATGGAAATTCATATTTTTAGTTCTAATAATGTTTTCTTGTCTTTTCGTATAGGGGAAGATTTTGAAGACGAGTTTGGAGACTCGTATATTTTGGGTGAAGATTAGTAGAAGGGTTTCTTATATTATACTTCTTATTATTATTTTGGTGCTAAGTGTTTTGCTAGCTAAGGTAACAATTCCGTTTTACTCGACGAAATAATGTCACATAGCTTTTAGTTTTTGTTCATGTTATGGTTATTTATGATTTTAGTTAGTAACATAGCCTTTAGTTTTGTTTCTTTTGATTTTGGTTCATCTTTGTTTTTGGTTCATGTTTTTATGATTTGTGGATTTTTAGTAGTAATATGATAAGGAGTTGTTTTTATCATCTTGATGAATTTTAATGATTTTTATTAAGTTATGATGTTTTATGTTGTCTAGGAAATTTTTAATATGTTTAGTATTCTTGATGAATTTTGATGATTATTCATAATAATGATTTTTGTATGATGATGGTTAGATTGGTTGTTAAAATAGTTGTTGATGATTAAAACATGTTGGAAATATGTTAGGTAGATGTTGTTGTTGGGAACCGTGTAGGGGGCAGCCAAACCGGACCAAACCAGACCGGTCCAGGCCGGTTCAGACCCGGTCTGGGTTGGTCCATGGTGGGTCCGGGTTTTGGTCTTTGGGTGGTGTCGATGTTTGATTGTTTAATTGTTGTTTTGACGGGTTTTAAATATGTTAAGCATGCGGGAAAATATTAGAAATCGGTTTTAGTAAGTTAATCAAAACAGCCCATTTTTGTCAAAACAGGCCGTGGGGCCCATCCAGGCCCATGTGGGGTCCGGCCCAACTCAGCCCGTGGGTCCCACTTTGGGACTTGTGACGGTTTTTGAGTTATCGTCATTTTTATCGTGTTTTGTAATATTTAGCAAGTGGGAAATATTAATAAGTAAAATATTTAATTAAAAAGGTTTTTCATAAAATTATTATTTCTCACATGTTAGAAATTATAAGACGAGATCGTAGTTTATTTTCATATCCTTTAAGTCAAGCGGGGTTTTACGTAAGATTTAATAATTCACATGTTAGAAGCTTTATTAAAATAACATGTAATGAATATGTTGATTTTATGTCTATGTGATAAAGACTCTGTTTCTAGCCGGTTTGATCCAACGGGTTTGGTCAAACTAAGATCTAGTCAGCCCCGATTTGACTGATGACCCGTCGCGGGACTCGGGTCGGGGATTTGTCTTCAAGTAAGGTTGTATTTAATTATGAATTAGCCTTAGTAGATATGAGGCGATATGATATTTGATTATTATTGATATGCAATTAGTCACATGATAGGATGTTTTTCCCGTGACTGTTTTATTATATGGTTGGTGTCGTGTTGACTAAGTACCCATAGAGAATTATGAGTATATGGCGTCTTGACCATGCTAATTCTAAATGAGTAGCTTGGACCACGCATTGATAGGCCGTACTATCTTTAACGAGCATACGGAGTTTGTCGCTTGATAGCGTTTGTGTCCCCGGCTTGGTGGGTTTATATCCAAGTCGGGGCATGGCATCCTAAGAGTTCCGCTTTGGGAAGGGAGCCAGCTTAAGTACTAGCCATCTCTGGCTTAGGGGGTCCGCCTAGTAGAGTTTCTCATGAACGGTTTGTCTGGGACGGGGATGGAATAGCTGTTGTCGCTAGGTCTGATCAGTCTAGGACTAGGATGTTTTCCTACCTTGTGGTATAGCCTCGAGTTACAGAGGACTATTGACGGTCTAAGAACTTATGCCTGTTTGTAGAAGTATGGTCTTTCATGTTTGTATGATTCTATGAGTTTTAGAAGGTGAGATGCAAGCCGGCTAAGATTGATAGAGTTTGGATTACCGATTGTTAACTGATTCACATGATTACGTGTTGATTAGGGTTTGAGTGTATCAGGGCCATGTTACATGGTAACCGCTGAGCCAGCATACCAGCTTCCCTACCTCTGGTTATATTTTATTATCGGTTTCACATGATAGCTTTCATATGCTAGGTTATATGTTAGTTAATTGTTTCATAACATGAAAAGCATATCTTATATGTTCAAGTTTTGTATTTCCCATATACATTGCTTTTATGTTATTCATGTTTAATTAAACTCGACATTTCGTGGCTGTGAGAACTCGGAGTTACTCCCCACTGACTGTGGCTTCCGTGTTTATATTTAATGCGGTCGAACAGGTGGTGTTGCATATTTGGGGTACATGGACGAGCTAGCGAGCGAAGTATTTACCTTGGACCTATATTCGGTTCATAGTTTGTATATTATTGTACACTCTTTTATTTCCGTTTTGTAATGAACCTTGTTATTATGACACCCTTGTTATATATTATCATCTTTTATGTATTTAAATTTTTTTTTTTCTTTCCGCAAATTTGAGGGTGTCACACAGGCCGTCCAAGAGAAGTTTGTCAGCGACCCGACTAGGTGGGCTGAGACTTAATGGAGGCAACAAAAGCGGTCCAGGGTAAGTCTAAAGGCGCCCAGGGGTGGCGCGCTAAGGCACTGGATACAAAGCCAGTCCAGGGTATATTGGATGCAGAGGAGTTTGATACGCAAGTGTAACACAAGTTCCGTGAAGGGACAAATGGAACCCTGGGGAGACACATGGTGTGTCGGTTAAGGGGAGCTTATCAATACTTTGTGATGCTAAGGGTGTCTAGAAGTTGGGGTTGTATGGTGAGGAAGTCCTCCATAAAAGTCAAGGTCCGAGTCAAGATGATGGTACTTAGTTTGAAGGGAGGATTTTTAGGGTGCAAACCCTTGTCCCACATCGATAGAATAAAGGTCAAAAGTGATCTTTATATGTGTTCATAAAATATAATAGTACGAGTCCTTTTGGGAAGGAGCCCAAGAGTAAATCCGTGAGGGCTTGGCCCAAAGCGAACAATATCGTACTATTATATATAGACAGTGGACATGGGTATAGCAGAGGCCCAACACAAGGTATTCACGCTTCCGCACAACAATGTTAATAGTTAAAAGATTTATTCGAAAACTAGTCTTAAGCTTTCAAACAGTAGTTGGGAATTTTCACACATAAACTTTGAAAATTCTAGATGATGCTAGAATTTAGTTTACCCAAAAGGATTTATTAAACTCGTTATATGAATTTATACATTTTGTGCGACGGATTGTTTCAGTTTTCAAATATTTGATTACTAAACCTTGTTAAACTCGTATTTTGAAGTTTTGTTATCTCACAAAAGTTGTATCTAAGGGGTTTAGGATACAAATCCCACTGAAATTGCGTCATTCAAAGTTTTATTTAATTAGTTATGATTTTTATAGAAAAACTGTTATGCATTAGAAAACCTGCAAATTTATTTTGTTAAGGCTTTTGACTATCGAACCTTTGCCATTTCTAGTTGAATTGAGTTTATATTTCTGAATATCTCCTATAAATGAATATGACCTTTTTATAATGTATAAGTATATATCTAATGACTTGATATTATTTATTTTTATTTTTTTGAAAAAAAAAGTAAGTATATTAAACTCAAAAGTGTAATGTTACAACTCTTTATATATCATCCTATACATCAACACTACTATCATAAATTATATCAAACTCATTTCAACATTTGGATCCATATTCTATCTTTATGCTTGAGGGAACTAGTATTCAATCTATGAAGTCTAACTTTGATAACAAATTTGTTACACAATAGTTTCATGTTTTCTGACGAAGTGCTTGATTCTACCATAATTCCAGACTTTCCAGATGTAATAGATTAAAGACACATGACAAATTCCAATGTATCTATTCTTGATACTAGATGTTTGTTTTGGTAAAAATTTACAGATTATGTGTTTTTATGTTAGGTGGATCAAAGTGGCTATTCTACTAGTGCAAAATGAAGAAATAAACAAAAGTAAAGGTGCAAGAGGAGTAAAGACATACAGAATTGGTGACGCGGAAAACCCAACGTGGGAAAAACCAGGGCGGGAGGCAGAATCTCTCCAAATATGTGCACTAAAATGAATGTGGTACTTGCTATGGGGGTACAAAGTATACGGACTTAGAGTTACAAATAATGAAGAACTTTGGAATAATTAATACAAACGTTGTTGTTGCTGAAGTTGAGAGAAGATGAATGTTGAGTAATGTTGGATGCCTTGTGGAGTGTAAACTACTAAGGCTTGTGAGTTTAAGGATACTCTTACTATGTTTACTTAAACTAAAAACAAACAGACAGAAATGGAGGCTGTTTTAGAGAGGGTGATGTAAATTCAACTGAGACTCAAAGATATGACTTAGATAACTTCCCCTACAGCAAGACACAAGAGAAAAGGACTCAAAGACTAGTTCTGAGACAGGTTTAGAGCATTACAGCAATGCACAAACACTCTAGACTTAGACTCAACAGCAAGCAAGTTAATCACAGCAATGCACAGACTTAACTTGACTCACAAACCAAGGCACTGATCAGACACCTTGGAGATGTATCAGGCTTGACTCAAAATACAGCACTTAGCACAAGTTTGAAAGATTTGAGATATTTCTCAAGGCTAATTCATTCGTAAAATGTGATGAAAACAATACAAAAGACCCTCCTTATATAGGGAGGCTGATACAAGGTGAACCTTTGGATGTAAAGTCCATCTAAGGGCCAACTTGGGCTTGAACTACTACAACAGCTAACTAATTAAGAGCCTCACAAGAGGACGAGTTTAACAACTAGCTAGTACAGACACAAAGACACAAAACAGACTGATGCAAAAAGCAATAAAGCAGTTTTTGGATTTTTCCTGAAATGGAAATCTGTTGTTCTTGTTGTCTTGCTGCTTTGTTCTGGGTGTTTTGCTGCTCCTTGGGACTCTCCACTCTTATTAGAACTTAGAAAAACCTGCTTTGGATGAGGACAAGTTGACTTAGACAAAAGGAAATCACATCTGGACTTGTACTTTCTCTGTTATGATGCTCATTGGACTCTAGCTTAGGCTGCTTGTAACTTGAGTTTTTGCTAGACTTCTAAAGGAACTTTCCTGGACAAACTTGTTGATTAATGAGTTGGCTTGATTGTAGGCCATGGTAGGGGTGGCTTGGATGCTCTGGTGTACCTCCTTGGTGCTGGGTTTGCTAACTGGTCTGCTGAGCTCTGACTGGCATTGTTTCTGGCTTGTGTGGGGAATGTGGACTGAAATGGACCTTGGCATGGCTTGGTGAGCCCTGGACTATCTTCCTCAATGTCTTGGCTTGGTTTGGCTTAAATTTGGCTTGCCATGGCTTGTTGTTTGGACGTTGTGACTCGAGCTTCCATCTGAGGGGGGTCTTGGGGTCAGGCTTGTCTGGCTTGTCTGGCTTGTGGCTTGATCATCAAGGTCCCTTGGGTGAGTTCATGCTGCAACCTCCCCAGGTTGAAAAGGGCTTGACCTCAAGCCTGTGTCTTCCTCTCCCTCAGAGTCTTCAAAGAAGGGACTAAGGTCTCCAACATTGAATGTTCCATGAACTGCATATTCTCCTGGTAGATCAGTTCTGTAGGCATTAGGACCTATCTTCTCTATGACTTGAAAAGGACCATCTACTCTTGGCTCTAGCTTATTCTTTCTTTTGGAAGGGAACCTTTCTTTTCTTAGGTTGATCCACACCAAGTCTCCTGGTGCAAAGTCTTTCTTGACCTTAGGAACCTTGGCATTCTTCTTGTATAGATCATTGGTCCTCTCAATTTGTTTTCTCACTGATTCATGGAGTTTTAGCATTTGCTCCACCCTCTTCTTGGCATCATAGTGGATCTCTGACCTGCACACATTAGACAAATTCAAAGGCATTAAGGGGTTAGTACCATAGACCACTTCAAAGGGGGAGTGGCCTGTGGCTGCTGATGGAGCTCTATTGAAAGAGAACTCTGCTTGAGCCAGCTTTAAATCCCAATCTTTGAGAGATTTGCTAACTATACACCTCAAGATCCTTCCCAAGGTCTTGTTGGTCACCTCAGTTTGTCCATCTGTTTGAGGGTGATACGAGGTGCTAAATAACAACCTGGTATTAAGCAGCTTCCACAATGTTCTCCAAAAATGACTCATAAACTTTGTGTCTCTATCAGATACAATAGTTCTTGGAACTCCATGTAACCTTACCACCTCATCAAGATATAGCTCTGCCACACTCACAGCATCCTTAGTTTTCTTACAACCAATGAAATGGGCCATCTTGCTGAACCTATCCACAACTACCATGATAGAATATTTCCCTCTTGCTGTTCTAGGCAATGCTACTATGAAATCCATACTTACATCTTCCCAAGGCCTACATGGGACTGGTAGGGGAGTGTAAGGTCCTGCCTGAAATGAACTCTTGGCCTTTTGACAGACTCCACACCTCCTGAGCACTACTTGGACCTTTCCCATCATCTTAGGCCAGTAGAACTGATCCTGCAGTATGTCCACAGTCTTCTGAACCCCAAAGTGTCCTCCAAGGCCACTTCCATGCACTTCCTTGATCAATAGACTCCTATAAGAACCTCTGGGAACACACAACTTGTTTCCTTTGAACAGGAATCCATTTTGTAGAGTGTAGGGTGAATCAATTGTCCTTGTTCCCTCTTTCTGTGCTAACCAATCTTCTGCAAAGTCTGGATCTTCCTGATACATATCCTTCATGAACTCAAACCCAAGAACCCTTTGCTCCATGGTTGATAGCATAGTGTATCTCCTAGACAATGCATCAGCTACCACATTTTGTTTTCCTTCTTTGTATTTGCTAGAAAAGGTGAATGACTGGAGGAACTTCACCCATTTAGCATGCCTGTGACTGAGCTTATGCTGACCTCCTATGTATTTCAATGCCTCATGATCAGAGTGTAGGACAAAAGGCTTGGGCTTCAGGTAATGACTCCAATGCCTTAGAGCCCTGACAAACGCATAGAACTCTTTATCATATGTAGAATAGCTCAGCTTGGCACCACTTAGTTTTTCACTAAAATAGGCTACAGGTTTCTTCTCTTGGATGAGGACAGCTCCAATTCCCACTCCACTTGCATCACATTCAACCTCAAATAGGCAATTAAAGTCTGGTAACCTGAGGATAGGTGCACTGCACAGGAGTTTCTTTATGTATTTGAAAGCCTGCAAAGCATTCTCAGTCCAAGTGAACTCTCCTTTCTTCATACATTCAGTTAGGGGTGCTGCAATGGTGCTGAAGTTCTTAATGAATCTTCTGTAGAAAGATGCTAAGCCATGAAACCCTCTTACTTCTGTGATGTTCCTAGGAACAAGCCAAGACTGAACAACAATGATCTTGTCTTGATCCACTGAAATGCCTCTACCAGACACCACATATCCTAGAAACTTAACTTCCTCAGTCATAAAGGTGCATTTCTCAAGCTTCCCAAAGAGTTTACTCTCCTTAAGTATCTCAAACACAGCCTCAAGATGACTCAAATGATCATCCTTGCTCTTGTTGTAGATGAGAATATCATCAAAGTATACTACTACAAATTTCCCTAGACAAGGCTTAAGCACTTCTGTCATTAATCTCATGAAGGTACTGGGGGCATTTGACAGACCAAAAGGCATGACAAGCCACTCATAGAGGCCATGCTTTGTTTTGAAGGCTGTCTTCCACTCATCTCCTTCCCTGATTCTCAATTGATGGTAACCTTGCCTCAAATCAATCTTAGAAAAGAACCTTGACCCACTCAACTCATCCAGTATGTCATCAAGCCTAGGTATAGGGAACCTGTACTTGACTGTGATGTTATTGATAGCTCTGCTATCTATGCACATCCTTCAAGTTCCATCCTTCTTAGGGACCAATAATGCAGGCACAGCACATGAACTTAAGGACTCCCTTACAAACCCTTTGCTCATCAATTCCCTAACCTGTTTCTGCAGTTCTTGTGTAGCCTTAGGATCACATCTATATGCTGGTCTATTAGGTAGTACATACCCTCGCACAAGGTCTATCTGATGTTCAATTCCTCTCAAAGGGGGTAAGCCATCAGGAAGTTCTTCTGGGAACACTTCCTTGAAGTGATCAATGAGGGGTTTAACTTCTGCAGGGATTACCTTAGACTCCCCTTCCTGAACCTCCTTTGATAGCAGCATCAATACAGGTTGTTCCTCACTACAGTCTTTGACCATTGCTGATTCAGATAGAAACAAGACTCCACTAAAGTCTTCAGCCATACTGGGACTCCCATAAATTTTCTGATGAGGTGGCAAAGGGGCTAATGTCACCTTCCTGCTCCCATGTTTGAAGGAATAGGTGTTGCTTCTTCCTTGGTGTATGGAGCTTTTATCAAACTCCCATGGCCTTCCTAATAATAAGTGACAGGCATCCATTGGAACCACATCACACAGCACTACATCTTTGTACACACTTCCAATGGAGAATGGGACCATACATTGCTTGTCCACCTTAACCTCTGCTCCCTTACTCAGCCATCTCAACTTATAGGGGTGAGGGTGTTCTTGAGTGCTTAGCTTCAGCTTGTCAACCATAGTGACTGAGGCCACATTGGTACAGCTTCCTCCATCTATGATGAGGTTACAAACCCTCCCTTGTATGGTGCATCTGCTCCTGAAAATGAGGGACCTTTGATCCTCCTCCAAAGGTATCTGTTGTGAATGCATTACCCTCCATAGAACCAAGTTGTGGCCTGTGTCAGGGAGTGCCACTATTGCCTCCTGACTAGGCTCTTCTTCCTCACTCACCACTTCTTCAACCTCAGGCTCATCCCTCTCATACTCAACTAGACCTTCTTTTTCCCAAGTCTCAACCTCCATTATAGTTAAGGTCTTCTTAGAAGGGCAATCCTTCTTGAAATGTCCATAACCCTGACATTGGAAACATCTGATTCTGTTCTCAGTCAATGAAGTGCTTGGCTTCTGACCCATGATGCCCTTTCCCTTGTCTAAGGTAGGTGGGGGTGCTACCTTAGAGGTATCAATGGTCCTCAACCCACTGTAAGGTCTGGTTTGAAAAGGCCTAACAGGTTTTGGTGCAACAGACTTAGTCTTTCCTATCTTTTCAATTCTCAGAGATAAGTTAACAACATCATCAAATGACCACAGAGGTTGGATCCTAACCTTGTTAGCAATGCGCTTATCTAGACCCTCTAAGTACCTAGCAACTCTTTGCTCGGGTTTCTCATCTATATCACACTGCAAGGTGAGCTGTTCAAACTCTCTCAAATAGGATTCAACAGATTTATCCCCTTGTTTCAACTTAGACAACTTGATGAACAGATCCTGGGTGTAATCCTTCGCAACAAACTTATCTAACAGTTTATTTTTCAGTTTAGTCCAAGATTTGATGGGCTCTTTCCTTTCCCTAGCCCTGAACCCTTTCATGGTTTCATACCAAAGAGAAGCATACCCTTTCAGTTTAAGGATGGCTACTTTAAAAGACTTAGAATCAATATATCCTTTATACTCAAAGATTCTTTCTACTTCTCTTAACCATTCTAACAAATCATCAGGATTAGGACTACCAGAAAACTCAGGGATGTCTACCTTAAGATGCTTGTCTATGTGCCTGTGGATGGAAGCCCTGCTCCTTGTTGAGTCATCTGAATCTGGATACTCTTCATCATCAGGTGGCCTTCCTCTGCCTCCTCCTTGGCCTCTTCCACGTCCTCTGCCTCTTCCTCCTATGGCAAGATTGCCATCAAGAGCCTCATTCACAGCCCTTGTGAGTTGTGTGACAGTTCTGGTTATGCTTTCTACCATAGTCTCTAAGTTGGTGATTCTCTCTTCACTCATTGGGTTGTTTTTGTGTTTTTAAATGTGGTTAGGGAAAATGAACTCACTAAGACTCTCAACCAAAGCTCTGATAACCAATTTGGAGTGTAAACTGTTAAGGCTTGTGAGTTTAAGGATACTCTTACTATGTTTACTTAAACTGAAAACAAACAGACATAAATGGAGGCTGTTTTAGAGAGGGTGATGTAAATTCAACTGAGACTCAAAGATAAGACTTAGAGAACTTCCCCTACAGCAAGGCACAAGAGAAAAGGACTCAAAGACTAGTTCTGAGATAGGTTTAGAGCATTACAGCAATGCACAAACACTCTAGACTTAGACTTAACAGCAAGCAAGTTAATCACAGCAATGCACAGACTTAACTTGACTCACAAACCAAGGCACTGATCAGACACCTTGGAGATGTATCAGGCTTGACTCAAACTACAGCACTTAGCACAAGTTTGAAATATTTGAGAGATTTCTCAAGGCTAATTCATTCATAAAATCTGATTAAAACAATACATAAGACCCTCCTTATATAGGGAGGCTGATACAAGGTGAACCTTTGGATGTAAAGTCCATCTAAGGGCCAACCTTGGGATTGAACTACTACAACAGCTAACTAATTAATACCCTCACAAGAGGACGAGTTTAACAACTAGCTAGTACAGACACAAAGACACAAAACAAACTGATGCAAAAAGCAATAAAGCAGTTTTTGGATTTTTCCTGAAATGGAAATCTGTTGTTCTTGTTGTCTTGCTGCTTCGCTCTGGGTGTTTTGCTGCTCCTTGGGACTCTCCACTCTTATTAGAACTTAGATAAACCTGCCTTGGATGAGGACAAGTTGACTTAGACAAAAGGAAATCACATCTGGACTTGTACTTTCTCTGATATGATGCTCATTGGACTCTAGCTTAGGCTGCTTGTAACTTGAGTTTTTGCTAGACTTCAAAGGAACTTTCCTGGACAAACTTGTTGATTAATGAGTTGGCTTGATGGTAGGCCATGGTGGGGGTGGCTGAGATGCTCTGGTGTACATCCTTGGTGCTGGGTTTGCTAACTGGTCTGCTGAGCTCTGATTGGCATTGTTTCTGGCTTGTGTGGGGAATGTAGGCTGAAATGGACCTTGGCATGGCTTGGTGAGCCCTGTACTATCTTCCTCAATGTCTTGGCTTGGTTTGGCTTGAATTTGGCGTGCCATGGCTTGTTGTTTGGACCTTGTGACTCGAGCTTCCATCTGAGGGGGTCTTGGGGTCAGGCTTGTCTGGCTTGTCTGGCTTGTGGCTTGATCATCAAGGTCCTTTGGGTGAGCTCCTGCTGCACCTTGGTTGCCCTTGTTCCCTTTTATTTATAATGTGATCAAAGACCCTAACGGTTCTTTGGCTTTCCTCTGAGTCCCGCTCTACAGGTCCACTTTTCATAAATGCTGATATTGACCAGGTAAATATGACTGTTATGCCTTGTGTTTGTTATCCTTTAATCTTGATCGCATATTTCCTCTTTGCCTTCCATCCATGTGCTTTCCCTTTTTCCAATAAAATCTTGCCATGTCATCGATCCGTGTGATAATATTTTGACCCAACAACTGCCCCAGAAAGTCTAATCTCGCGACACCTGTAGGTATGAGGGTTTCTTTGCTATAACTGCTAAATGCATCCATTCAGCTATCTAACCCACGTCCCATCAGCACGTTCCCCATCCTGCCATAACTCTCCTCAACCGCTACTTCTCCCTTTATTAATACAACTCCTACCCTTCTTTACTTCATATTTTTTTCATTTCCGCTCAACTTTCCTCCCAAGGTATTTCTTTCTCCCTTGTTTTATTTTTTGTTTCTTTTCTTCATGGGGAGAAAAACTACTCGCTATATCCCTTCGTCCCCCTCTACCGGTGCTGATGCTGAGAAGTTTCCATCTTCTAGGACCCTCACATTGATGCATCCTTGTGACTCTGCTTTTACACCGGAGGATCTCCCCTTGATACGAGCTCGGTTTGCCTTACCTTATGATGCAGTGGTTAATGTCCCCTTGCCGGGCGAAAGAGTTGATGTCTATCGCCCTGGATGGGCGTGCTTTTATGACTATTCCTTTGCTCTGGGCCTGATGCTCCCTTTTCCAATCCTGGTTCAGAAGTTTTTGAACTTCAACGGCTTGGCAGCCTGCCAGGTCTGACCATATGCTTTGAGAGTGTTAATCTTTCTTTGTGCTCTGAGCGAGCGAGGATCATGGTCAGGGCTTGGGTCTTACTGACCTATCCCATATATATATGTACCGTTCTTTTGGACATGGCTAGATGACCATTCGCACCGTTGACCAAAAGCTGTCGGGAGTTATTATGCATGTTAAGGTGAAAGATGGGGGTGGTATCGCTATTTTATATTTGCCAAAATTGACTCCATTGTTCCCCTACCTAAATATTTGCGTGACAAGTGGGGTTCCTCCACATGTACTCCCTTTTCTTCTATTCTTGCTTCTTTGATTAACTTTCTTGTGTAGGTTTTAAGCAGCCTGAACCATCTCTGATGATTTATCGTACGGAAATAACTTGGCATCCCTGTTCAACAGAGGAAGTATCCTAAGCTCCTTATTCCCCAATCTTTTGTTTTTCCCGAGGGTACTTCTGAACTAAGAGACTCTGTGTTTGTCGAAGAAGTGGAGGCCGAAGAGTTTGAAAGAGCTACTGGTGAGAAGATGTCTTCTAGTTAGTCTCTCCACTTTTCGTCTGTGTGTTATGCTTCATGGCTTTTTCTTGATTTTTCCCTTTCTCTTTTTCTTCTAGCTATGGATCAACTGTTGGCGAAAACAAAAAGGAAGATGAATCAAAGTTCTGCCAACCCTCTTTCGAAAAAGAAAGCATCGGCCCCTAGAGACGCTACCTATATCTATGACTCCCTTGGAGACGAGGGCACCTCGCCCTACTTCTACTCAGTCCTCCACTGTGTTGCGGATCCCTCCTGGGTATGGCAGCCAGGATGGCGTCCATGTAGGGCCATTGTTGGGCCAATTCATGTTACATGGGCCCTAGTACTCCCTCAGCTCTACTCCGGTTCCTGCTAACTTTTATGTTTGTTCATAACATACTTTTAATGTGTGTGGTTTTGACTATATTTTGTATGTCTTGGCTTTGTACCCTTGAGCCAGCTTCTTATTCCGTTTTGTTTTTCTGAAGCAGGTCTTCCAAAGGTCCCTTTTCGCTCGCTTGAAGCATACTCGGATAGCTAGGAAGGTGAATAATGTGACTGATAGGTGCGCGGCTTTGGACGCCTAATTACTTGAGGTTGTCTCTAGAGAGAAGATGGCTCAGGACCAAATTGCTCGGACGCAAAAGGTGAATTGCACATGCTCTGCTAGTCTAATGAAAGCTGAAGATCAATTGAAGGTGTCGGAGGGCCAGGTGAAGGCGGTTGAAGTTCAACTCTTGTCCTTAAAGAAGGACCTCTCTCAGGCTGTGGTGTATGTGGCTTGGGAGTCTAAAGTGCAGCGCCTTAGGGAGTGCCAAGCTGGGGCTCACACCACCTAGGACCTGGAGGAGGAGGAAAGGCATTTTGTTGAGGCCTTTCCTACCAAGCCAGACCTGAGCTTCCTGAATAACCTGAACGATTCAGAGGAGGAGGAGGAGGGGGATCCTCCTGTCAAGGAGATCCCAACTGGTCTGGTGCAGGCACCTGTCAATGTAGAACCGGTGTCAGGTGCGGCTGAAGGTGACGGTGGTCATGGGGACCAGGTTTGAAGGCTCTTGCCTCATGTTTTAGATTTCGGTAGTTTTTGTTTTGTTTGGATTTTCTTGTTTTTTGTGGGTTGTTTGTAAGACAATTTTGGCTCGCCTTCGGCGAGCGTATTTTGCTTATAATTTGAATGAATGCTTGTTATAAATCGGTGGGTTTTTGTACATACTGTTTGTACCGCGGTTTTTGTATGCTTCTGTTTGTGGGCCGACATTATCGATAGGCAGTAGCTGTGGAGTCTTTTTGTCTTTATATCTGAACGCCACGCTATGTGAGGGTGTCTGCGGTGGTAGAGCATGGGATGACTCTTTATTCGCCACGCGCACACTGTTTGTACCTGTGGAAGAGGTATCTGATAGTCTGAATATGCTAGACTGCCTTCCAAGGTTAGATGGGCTCCTTCAGCAGGGAAGGAGGGCAGCCAAACAAATGTTTTAACCTTTATTAAAAGCATATGTTAAAAAGTACATTTGAAAGTTTTTATTTCGAAGTTCTCTTTGTAAATGTTCGAAACACTTAAAAGGTTTTTGCAAACTTGTTTGAGGTTTTATTTGAATCGAAATTGTTTTTGTAATTGCAAAGTGTTTTATTTATTTGGCGGTGAGAGTTTTTGATAGGCCATACCTAGGTGTGTTTAGCACCGAGTTCTTCATATATAGTACCTCTTGAGGTGCACTATGTTCCAGGCCAGAGTCATCAGCCTGTATGCTCTGTTTTCTACTACGCTTTCCACTTAGTAGGGCCCTTTCCAATTGTAGGCGAATTTCCCACCCTGCTCGTTCTTGGTGTTCTGAAAGACTTTTCTAAGTACTAGGTCTCCTACATGTAGAACCCTTATCTTGACATTATTTTTGTAATTCCTTGCCACCATTTGCTTGAGGGAGGCCATCCTGACTTGTGCGCTGGCCCTTAGTTCATCCATTGTATCCAGGCTGCTTTCCATTTCCACATGTTCCTTTTTTTTAGTTATACACCCATATCTTTGTATGGGTACTCGTATCTCAATGGGAATATCCGCCTATGCTCCGAAGACCAAACTGAACACTATTTATCCAGTGGTTACCTTTGGGGTAGTTCTGTCAGACTAGAGGACCAGAGGAAGTTCTTCTGCCCATCAGCCCCCAGCTTCTTCCAATCTCATTTTCAGATTGTCAATCACAATTTTATTGCTAGACTCTGCTTGTCCATTAGACTTGGGGTTCTTGGGAGTAGACTTATGCAATGCTATGTGTCACTTGGAGTAGAAGAATTCTGTTTTTTGGAGATGAACTGAGACTCATTGTTGTAGACAATATTGCGCTTGATGTATGATATGAACTGCTTCTCCTTTACAATTGAAAATGACACTGCCTCGATCCACTTCGAGAAGTAGTCATTAATGTCTAGCATGAAGATTTTGTTTCCTGGTGCTCTGGGTAGCTTTCCTACGATATCCATTCCCCACTTCATGAAGAGCCATGGCGAGATGACTTGGTGTAGGGGTCCTGCAAGTTGATGGGTGACCAGAGCATGTCTATGGCATGCATCATACTTCTTGGCGTACTCCATGGCGTCTTTCCGCATTGTGGACCATAAATACCCTTGTCGGAGTGCTTTGTTTGAGAGGTTCCTACCTCCGACATGATTTTCACATTCTCCATAGTGGAGGTCATGCAAGAGAGCGTCAGCCTCCTCCATTCCAAGGCATCGTAAGTAAGGTCCTGCAAGGGACTTCTTGAACAAGATACCATTAATTAGTATAACACGAGAGACAAGAACTCTAAAACTTCTTACCTCCTTTTTGTTTGTAAGAAGGATGTCATGTTGCAGCCAGTCATGGTACTGTTTCCTTTAGTCTGGCTTACCTCTTCCAAAGGTTCTGTAGTGCTTAGTACTCCTGCTAATTGTAACCTCTATGCGCGAGTTTTTGGTTTCTCGTAGTTTTCCTGTTCTTCCTTATCTATAGCCGGATTCAGCTGGTGCACAATGGGTATGGTAGAGACAGCTCATTAGTTTGAAGGTTTCCTCAGGGTTGTTAAGGCCTCTGCCTTAGTGTTCTGGTCCCCAGTGATCTGCTTTATTAAAAAAATTGGATACGGAGCGGCAAATCTTTGGCCACGTTAAGATAGGCAGATATTTTAGAATCGCTGACGGTGTATTCATCGTTCACATGGTTCATAATAAAAGGCCTCATACTCGGCTTCATTGTTAGTGGCCCTGAAGTCGCATCACACAGCCTACACTATCAGGTCCCCCCTAAGGAGACCTCGGTACGATCACTACTTTTGTACCCCTCATGTTTGAGGCACCATCTAAATGTAGTAGCCAATGTAGATTTTTTCATCCCCCTCCAGGGTCTGGACATCCTGATCCGCCTGAACTTGTAGGCTAGGGCTAAAATCTGATACAAAGTCTGCTAGGAGTGGCAACTTAACAAAGGTTCGCGGCTCAAACTTAAGGTCAAAA
The DNA here is from genome assembly GCA_022085475.1 of Heliosperma pusillum. Taxonomy (NCBI): domain Eukaryota; kingdom Viridiplantae; phylum Streptophyta; class Magnoliopsida; order Caryophyllales; family Caryophyllaceae; genus Heliosperma; species Heliosperma pusillum. The sequence goes on from JAIUZE010005994.1 coordinate 108,427, forward strand.
CCACCAAGGTAGATAGACCACTTGGCCATCCTACCCGACAATTCAGGTTTCCTCAGTACCGCCTTCAGGGGGTGGCTAGTCACCACAGAGATGGAGTGCGAGTCAATGTAGCGGCGCAGTTTGGAAGATGCAACTACTAATGCTAATACAAGTTTTTTGAGTGATGTGTACCTGGTCTCAGCATGTAGCAAAGACTTACTAACATAGTATACGATATTTTGTGCTCCATCTTGTTCCCGTACCAGTACCGCGCTGGCTGCTGCCTCCGTTAATGATAGGTACAGGTAGAGCGGCTTCTTTGGTTCTAGTTTTGAGAGCAAAGTTGGATTTTTGAGGTAATGATTTAGATCCTGGAACGTTTCTTCATGATTATTTTTCCACTCGCATATTTGGTTATGACTCAAAATATCGTAGAAGAGCCTGCACTTGTATGAAGATCACTAAATGAACCGATTCAGCGCAGCTACCCTTTTTGTTAATCTATGCACATCCTTTGGCTTCTAGGGGGACTTTAGCTGTAGTATCGCCGGAAGTTGCTCAGTGATGGCCTCTATCCCTCTCTAAGTCACCAAGTGTCCCAAGAATTTTCCTAAGGATACTCCAATTCCGGGGGTTCAATTTCATTTTGTACTCCCTGAGTGGACCTTCCATGTCCCTTAATTTGAACAAGTTTATACTATAAGTGAGAATGATATCTTATTGTAATATGATTAAATAAGATTCAATTTAGTAATTAATCGTTACTAAGAATGATTAATGTTTGTGAAATACTTGAGATAAGCATAATTGGTTATGATTACAATTAGTTGAAGATTATATTAACCAAATGTGAGATGAACTAGTTTAGATACATGTAATTATAAATTATTACTTAAAATGTTATGTATAATTTATTTGTTATAATATTGTATTTAATTAGTTAAATATACATTTATAAGCGAAATTATATGTCACATGTCACATGTCACGCATATGACTGTGACACCCTCAAATTTGCGGAAAGAAAAAAAAAATAATTTAAATACATAAAAGATACGAATACATAACGAAGGTGTCATAAATAAAAAGGGTCATTACAGAACGGAAATAATATTCTACAAAAGAAATATACAAGACGGGAGACCTATCTCCCGTATAAAAACGGAAATAGAAAGAGTGTATAATATTATACAATCCTAAGAACCGAGGATAGGTCCAAGGTAATACTTCGCTCGCTAGCTCGTCAATGTACCCCAAATATGCATTCACCACCTGTTCGACCGCATTAAATATAAACACGGAAGCCACAGTCAGTGTGGAGTAACTCCGAGTTCTCCCAGCCACGAAATGTCGAGTTTAATGAAACATGAATAACATAAAAGCAATGTATATGGAAAATACAAAACTTTAACATAAATGATATGCTTTTCATGTTATGAAACAATTAACTAACATATAACCTATCATGTGAAAGCTATCATGTGAATCTGATAATAACCTATAACAAGAGGTAGGGAAGCTGGTATGCTAGCTCAGAGGTTACCCTGTAACATGGCCATGATACACTCAAACCCTAATCAACACGTAATCATGTGAATCAGTTAACAATCAGTAATCCAAACTCTATCAACCTTAGCCGGCTAGCATCTCACCTTCTAAAGCTCATAGAATCATCAAACATGAAAGACCAATACTTCTACAAACAGGCATAAGTTCTTAGCACCGTCAATAGTCGACTGTAACTCGAGTCTATACCACGAGGTAGGATATACTTAAATATTTAGGCTCAGCGGTCACTCCGGTAACATGGCCCAAATACAAAGCACACATCTAGGCTCAGCGGTCACACTAATGACATGGCCCAGATCCAAAGCACATATCTTAGCTCAGAGGTTCCTCTCAGAAACATGTCAAAGATACGACTCAACCCTAAACCTAGACTGCGCAGACCCAGAGAAATGCGGAAAAAACCTCGCATCCAAGACCCATGATACAATCACATGAGTACACCCTAAGAAGATCCATCAAAGGGGTTGGCTAGTACTTAAACTGGCTCCATTTCCCAAAGTGGAAACAATGGCAGCCATACCCCGACTTGGATATAAACCCACCAAGCCGGGACACAGAAGCTATCAAGCGACAAACTCCATATGCTCGTTAAAGATAATACGGGCCTATCAATGTCATGGTCCAAGATACTCATTTAGAATTAGAATGGTCAAGACGCCATATACTCATAATTCTCTATGGGTACTTAGTCAACACGACATATATCATACAATTAAACAGTCACGGGAAAAACTTCCTATCATGTGACTAATTGCATATAAATCATATTCAAATATCATATCGCCTCATTTCTACTAAGGCTCATTCATTCATTCATTCATTAAAATAAAACCTTACCTGAAGACAAATCCCCGACCCGAGTCCCGCGACGGGTCATCAGTCAACCGGGGCTGACTAGATCTTAGTTTGACCAAACCCGTTTGGTCAAACCGGCTAGAAACAGAGTCTTAGCCTTCGAGGCTTGAACATAAGAATATCACATTCATTTCATGTTATTCATTCTATTTCTAACATGTGAATTATTAAAATCATACGAAAACCCGTTTAACTTAACGTATATCAATTTAAACTCCATCTCGTATTATAATTTCTAACATGTGAGAAATAGTAAATTTATGAAAAACCCTTTTAATTAAATATTTTACTTATTAATATTTCTCACTTGCTAATTATTACAAAACGCGATAAAAATAACGATAACTCAAAAAAACGTCACAAGTCCCAAGGTGGGACCCACGGTTCACTTTGAACCGGTTTTGTTCATCATTTCTCAAAACCGTTCCTTAATATTTTCCCCATGCTTAACATATTTAAAACCCATTAAAACAACAACAAAACAATCAAGTATCGACAAAACCCAAGAACCAAAACACGGACCAACCAGACCAGGCTGGACCGGCCTGGACCGGCCTGAACCGGCCTGGTTTGGACCGGTTTCCAGCCCCTCCAAAACAGCCCCTTACACGGCCCCACCAACAAACAACCCAAAATTAATTTCAACATGTTTTGATTATCAAACAACCATTTTAACAACCATCCATACCAAAAATCATGATTATGAACATCATCCAAATTTATCAAGAACACTAAAACATGTCATAAATTCATACAACATAATAATCATAACCCCCTATCATGCTACTACTTAAAAACCGTAAATTATAAACAACAACTAAAGATATGTAACATTTTTCGTCGAGTAACTCGGAATCGTTACCTTAGCTAGCTAAAATCAAGTAGCACCAAAATAATAAGAACTAAGAAAATAAGAAAACCGTCTTCTAGTCTTCTCCTAAAATATACGAGTCACCAAACTCGTCTTCAAAATATTCCCCTATAAGAAATGACAAGAAAAACATTATTAGAATTAAAAACTTGATTTTCCATAATTAAAGTGTTGAAAACGATTTTGACGGAATTGAAAATAAACCGTACTTGAAGATGGAGAGCGAAGAGGAGATTCTAGAAATATAAGTTAGGACGGATTTTAATAAGAAATGAAGGTTTTGTGACGATTTTGCTCAAGAACGATGCAACGGATTAAGAACCGAAGAACTAATGAAGAACGCTGAAGAAAGATTATTTGATCTTAATTTGATTTTGTTGAAAATGGAAAAGTTGTTATTATAAGGAAAAGAAAGAAAATATCAAGCTTAAGAGAGGGGAGAAAAGAGACGTGAGAAATGAAAAGAAAACGGGTCTGTTTTCAAGCGATTGCGGAATTTAAGTTGACAGACCGATAAAGTTACAAATATCTTAGATATTTTTATTAGTTTAATCATATTAAGTAAAAGATCTAATATGAGTGGAAAAAAAGTGACATGGGGCGTGTGACTCATGTCAAAGTCGGGTTTCGGGACTTAAGTTGACCCGGGAATAGTTAAATGACGTTCGGGATTAAATCGTAAAAGTTATTCTTTAATTCCGAATAAATTCAAAATAATTATATTAAATTATGATAAATCCAAATAAATCTAAATAAAAATAAATTAAATTTATTATTTTTCAAATATAATTTTGGTCTTTAAAATTACGAGGCGAGTCGGGAAAAGTCAACGAAAGTCAAAGTCGACTTAAAAAGTCGAGAAAAGTCAAAAATGACTTAAAAGTCAAGAAAAGTTTATGACGACTTAAAAGTCCAGAAAAAGTCAATGACGACTTTAAAAAGTCAAGGAAAGTCAAAGACGACTTAAAAGTCAAGAAAAGTCAAAGATGACTAAAAACGGTCTTTTCATGAAATCTCTCAGAAATTCCAAATACGAACGCGGAATTTCAAAATACGACTCGAAACAATAAATTCTATTTTAAAAAACTTAAGTCTACTGAAAAGTGTTAGTAAATATTTTTACTAGAAAAATTGGGTACTTTTCGGGTTGTTACAATCACCCCTCCTTTTTAAAAAGTTTCGTCCTCGAAACTTAGAAAAAGGAAAGTAACATATATGTAGGTCTATTTCAAAACTGTTAAAAATATACTTGTAATAAAAATATAGGGTCTTATCGATGGAACGGAAGGTTCTCGTCCGCGGTCAAAAACCTCGTCGTCCAAATCAAAGACTTTAAAGGATACATTTTCGCATCAATAAATGAGGAAACTAGTTATCGAACGTCTCCAATAACAAGTCTCAACACTCCTTGACGGTAAAATACTTGAAATCATAAAACACTTCTAAAAACTTTTAGTTCAAAAATTTTATAGTAAAGATAATAACTCTACTATCAACGCTTAAAATTTCTAACTAAAGCTTTTAATAACCTATCTATACGAGATGATAATTGATAGAAGGAACGAAATATTCGAAAGAATAAATCGAAAAGAAAGAGAGAAAAGAGAGGAATGAATCACAAAACTATCATCCATTTATGACAATTCGAATGTCGACCATCAGATTCCTACCAAAGATATTTCATAAGCATGACACATTGAGTAACAACTCCCAATTATTCAATTTCAATCAGAATCTTCTAAGGTCCATCGGTACGGTAAACTCCATAACTAACCGCCCATGAAAGATTCATTACGAACTCTAATCTTCTTAGCTCCATTAAAACTCTTATTGAAAACCACCATCCAAATATTTATAATTTGGGAAACAGTGCCGCTAACAACCCCAAAGTAAAGGAGACTTACTATGAAATCCTTTGATCCCATTTATTCCAAAATTCATTATCTTAAGTTATTAACAATTAACTTTCTCACCTTCAAAAGTTAAAACACAACTCCTCAAAAGAGATTAGTCACCCAATATCATTTCACTTAACTTTTGCCAATCATAGGGCAATGCGACCGTAAATCATTTTATTTAGCTCCTTCAAACACTCAATACATCGGTTTTCGCTTATGACAATATTCCTCAAGTTGTTCATCCTATCCTAATTTCACAAAGTAATTATTCCCGTTAGGGTCCAACATTTAAAACAACTATTTTTTCCAAGTAACCTTTAAAGAACCACTAAAATCCTTAACCACAACTACAACTATCATTAAGCTTATTTCAATCCTCAAAAAGATATTGCAACTTCTAGCTTTCATAATCTAGATCCCTAGGAGAGTTTCATCCTAAGTGTATCCTCAAATCCTTATAATCATCTAAACATGGAACTAGCTTAATATGATGGTTAGGTATCATATTCGAAACTCTTATTTACTCCCAAATAGACATATCATACGCATGGTCTTCAAACCAATACTAAACTTCTAAGTCCAAAAGACTAAATCACTAATGAGTTAAGAAGTCATAGCCAATTCCTTCGACCTTATACCATCGAATATCATGAGCTATTACTCACAAGTCATGACAAGCATCAAGCTTTACAATTATTAAACATACTTCACCACACCTTCCTCAAGGACACCAACTCTCACCACCATATGGTGAAACTAGATCTATAACATTTTCCTCAAATCACAAGTTCATTCTAACAAAACTAATTTTCCACAAGATTCAAAGTTCTACCGACTAAGCATAATATACCACAATCCGATGGTGATGACATCCATAAAAATGTTACAATAGGGATGTAAGGATACCAACGGAAAAGATGAAGGAACTATCAAGAGAAATTTTCAAGAGGCAAATAGGTTGGAAGAGAAAGACGCTCCTAGATGGAAGGAAGAGCATAATACAATAAGGACGAGAGAATTCAAAGACGAAGAAGGAATTCACTTCAATTAAGCTTATAAATCTTCAAATCTTCGGTAGAGGATACTCTTTCTAGGTAACACATATTCCACCATAAGGCGTAATATTGCTCCTAGCAATTTGGCTAACCACCCAAGCATAGCCTCCTTGGCAATTGTCTTCTTGATGAGGAGGGACCTGGTTGGCACTAACAACAATCTCTTCTACACACGGTCCAACCGTCTTCATAAGAAACAAAACAAATTAAGTTACTCCTAACAATTAGCATAAACAATTAGACTACAACATAAATCCTAATCTCCCCATCCTACCATTCTATCTCACGGTTTATTATTTTATTATGGTCAAGTTATTTATGCAAGGGTACACAAACGTGCGTCGGGAGCAAAATAGCTCTGATAACAACTGTGACACCCTCAAATTTGCGGAAAGAAAAAAATAATTTAAATACATAAAAGATACGAATACATAACGAAGGGGTCATAAATAAAAAGGGTCATTACAGAACGGAAATAATATTCTACAAAAGAAATATACAAGACGGGAGACCTATCTCCCGTATAAAAACGGAAATAGAAAGAGTGTATAATATTATACAACCCTAAGAACCGAGTATAGGTCCAAGGTAATACTTTGCTCGCTAGCTCGTCAATGTACCCCAAATATGCATTCACCACCTGTTCGACCGCATTAAATATAAACACGGTAGCCACAGTCAGTGGGGAGTAACTCCGATTTCTCCCAGCCACGAAATGTCAAGTTTAATGAAACATGAATAACATAAAAGCAATGTATATGGAAAATACAAAACTTAAACATATATGATATGCTTTTCATGTTATGAAACAATTAACTAACATATAACCTATCATATGAAAGCTATCATGTGAAACCGATAATAAATATAACAAGAGGTAGGGAAGCTGGTATGCTAGCTCAGAGGTTACCCTGTAACATGGCCATGATCCACTCAAACCCTAATCAACACGTAATCATGTGAATCAGTTAACAATCGGTAATCCAAACTCTATCAATCTTAGCCGGCTTGCATCTCACCTTCTAAAACTCATAGAATCATACAAACATGAAAGACAAATACTTCTACAAACAGGCATAAGTTCTTAGTACGGCGATAGTCTACTTCTGTAACTCGATGCTATACCACAAGGTAGGAAAACATCCCATTCCTAGACTGGATCAGACCTAGCGACAACAGCTATTCCATTCCCGCGTCTCAAGACCAACAGTACAAATAAACTCTACTAGGCGACCCCCCTAAGCAGAGATGGCTAGTACTTAAGCTGGCTCCATTCCCAAAGTGGAACTCTTAGGCAGCCATGCCCCGACTTGGAGATAAGCCCCCCAGGCCGTGACACAAAAGCTATTAACCATGAACTATATACTCGTTAAAGATAGTATGGGCCTATCAATGTCATGGTCCAAGATACTCATTTAGAATGAGAATGGTCAAGACGCCATCTACTCATAATTCTCTATGGGTACTTAGTCAACACGACACCAACCATATCATTAAACAGTCACGGGAAAAACATCCTATCATGTGACTAATTGAATATAAATAATAATCAAATATCATATCGCCTCATATCTACTAAGGCTAATTCATAATTAAATACAACCTCACTTGAAGACAAATCCCCGACCGAGTCCCGCGACGGGTCATCAGTCAAATCGGGGCTGACTAGATCTTAGTTTGACCAAACCCGTTGGATCAAACCGGCTAGAAACAGAGTCTTACCCATTTAGGCCTTGAACAAAGAACATCATATTCATTCATGCTATTTTTAATTCTAAACTTTCTACATGTGAATTATTAATTCTTATGAAACCCGCTTGACTTAAAGGATATCAAATTAAACTACAATCTCATGCTAGAATTTCTAACATGTGAGAAATAATAATATTATGAAAACCGTTTAATTAAATAATTTACTTATTAAAATTTCCCACTTGCTAAATATTACAAAACATGATATAATAATAACCATAAACTCAAAAACCGTCACAAGCCCAAAGGAGGGCTCACGGGTCATGGGCTGGACCGGGCCTGGACTGGGCCCACGGGCTGGTTTGGGCCGGTTTTGGTCAATATTTCTAAAATCGTTTTCTTAATATTTCCCGCATGCTTAACATATTTAAAACCCGTCAAAACTACAACAAAACAATCAAGTATCGACACAAGCCCAAAGGCCAATTAACGGACCAACCCAGACCGGCCTGGACCGGGCCTGAACCGGCCTCAACCGGCCTGAACCGGCCACCACTCACGGCCACCACACACGGCCACCACCAACATCAACCCAAATTTATTTCTAACATGTTTTAATTAACAACCATCCATTTTAACAACCAATTCAACCATCATTCATACTAAAATTATAATTATGAACAAATCATCCAACATGTCAAAAATACTAAACATGTTAAAATCTCATAAAACTTAATAATAATAACAACCTAGCATGTTACTAATTAAAACCGTAAATAACAATAACAACAACAAAAACAAAAGATATGTGACATTAATTCGTCGAGTAACTCGGTAATCGTTACCTTAGCTAGCACAAAACCAAATAGCACCCAAAATAAGACCTAAAAACCCATCTACAAATCTTCTTTTAAAATATACGAGTCACCAAACTCGTCTTCATAATCTTCTCCTATAAGAAATGACAAAAATAACATTATTAGTATTAAAACTTGATTTCAACAATTAAAGTGTTGAAAACGATTTTGTCGTAACTGAAAATGAAACGTACTCGGAGATGAAGAGCGGAGAGGAGACTCTAGAAATATAATTTAGAACGGATTTGACCAAGTAACGAAGGTTTTGTGACGATTTTGCTCAAGAACGATCAAGAACACGAAGAACGATTATGATTATATTAAAGAAGGTATTAAAAAGATATTAAGTTGATTTAATGTAAAATAGAAAGATAATTAGTGAGTAAGAGGGGAGTTGGACCGTGTAATTATAGGGATTAATGGGAGTCGGGTTTTGAACTTGTTGTTACGGGATTGACTCGGGTTTTATAAATATATTATGGTAAATATCTAGATATTATTAGATATTATGTTAGTTTAATCAAATATCTAGATATTATTAGATATTATGTTAGTTTAATGAAAAGAAAGAAAATATCTAATCCTAAGAGGAGAGGAAGAGGCGTGTGGAAGAGGGAGTTGTCGGGTCCGGGTTTAAGCGATTTGTTGCAGAAATTAAGTTGACAGATCGATAAAGCTACAAATATCTTAGATATTTGTATTAGTTTAATTAAAGTAATCAAAAGATCTAAAATGAGGGAAAAAGCTGTTTTGGGCGTGTGGCACATGTAGGAGTCGGGTTTCGGGTTTGTTTTGGGACTTAAGTTGACTCGGGAATAGTTAAATGAAGTTCGGGTTTAAACCGTAAAACCTACTCTTTAATTCCTAATAAATTCAAAATAATTATATTAAATTATCATAAATTCAAATAAATCGTAATAAATTAAAATAAATTAAATTTATTATTTTTCAAATATAATTTCGGTCTTTCAAATTACGGGTTGTTACATGGGAATATAGGATGTGTCTCACCCGGTCGGCTGACCGGCTGCCTGGGTTGCACGAACACGGCCCAAATTTGCCCTCCGCGTGTCCGACACGGTGTCGGACACGGACACGCCTAGGACACGGCTCCAAACGTGTCCGACACCTCAAAAACCGTGTCCTTGGTTTTTTTTTTAAAAAGGTGTGTCGGACACGGTCCAAAAAAAATTGGACACGGCCCCGTATTTGCTTTGACACGGCAGTTATGCCAAATGAAACAATAAACCCTTTCTTTTATTTCAAAAACTGAATAACTCCACTTTACCAAAACTCTAAAAACATCACCTCCTTTCCCGTTTGGCTTTGTCGTCGCCGCCAGGCCGCCGTCGTCGCCGTCGCTGCCAGCCTCCTCCTCGCCGTCGGTACTTTCAGGTAACCCTTTCCCCTAATTTATGATTTCCCTAATTTGTTATTCTAGGGTTTGTGATTAGTTTGTGAATATGCTAAAAATTTGCTGCTTGTGCTCCAGTTTGTGTAATGGCATTTGTGTTTGTGATTTGTGTTTGTGATTTGTGCTCCAATTTAAGAGGTAACCCTTTAAATATGGTGTGGACATTTTAAGAGGGAGTGTATTTGCGATTAGGAGTGATTTGTGTTTGTGATTTGTGTCGTCTTAATAGTAGGAACTGGAGGAAGAGCATACTATACTATGGCAATTGGCAACTATGCTATTGTAGGAAGGTAGAGAGCATATTCCTAATTTGTGATAGCTTCTGTTAGGAATTTGTGCTCCAATTTGGTTAACCATATTCCTAATTTGTGCTCCATATTCCTAATTTGTTCATTTTAATTTTGGGTTTGTAATTTGAAACTTTGTAGTTTGTAAGACCTGTTTGATTTTAACGTATAAGATATTAATATTGGTCATTTCCGACTTTGTGGCATTTAATTGATCAAAATTTAGATGATGGTTATAATGTTCTTCAAATTCCCTTTATTTTAATATGTATATTGATTTTTTTTTTGCCGTGTCCGTGTCCTAAAAATTTTGAAGTGTCGTGTCCCGTGTCTGTGCCCGTGTCCGTGTCCGTGTCCATTTTTGTGCAACCCAGCCGGCTGCCGGTCGGCCGGCTGAGACATATTTCATACCAAAATTATTACGTAACATCCACAAAACATCAGCCACTTCCCAGCCGGTCAGCTGACCGTGGCCGGTCGACTGGCTGGGACCACATGTGCACGAAATCATCACTTAACACCCATGAATATCAACAAACTTCAACTATCATCATCAATCATCAATTCTCACTAATAGTTATCAACTAACAACAACTATTATCAACAACACAATTCCTAGGACTAATCATCCTATTCTAAATACGATTAGTAACTTCAAAAACACATTAAAACACGTAATGATATCGAGTAACCCTTCAGCGTTACCTTTTTGCGTCTTCAATCCTCGTCTAGGTCCTCCTCTACTAAGTAGTAGTCTTTGTCGAGGTCTTGAAGGTCTCCACCTACAATTAGACAACAAAAGATGAATATAATTCACCTTTGAGAAAGACGGATAAATTGAAAAGTGAGAAAGACGGTAATTTTATTACCAAATAAGATAGAGGACGATGAGAGGGGAAGATTAAGACGAAAATTAGCGGATTTGAGTAAGTAATGAAGGAGTAGTGTCGATATTTAGCTTGATCAAATATGGAGCTTATGTTTTTGGTGGTTACTTGGTGAGGAAGAAGGAGTAAGTGGAAAATGAGGGAGTTAGGGTTTGAGGGAGTATAAGGGAGTAAGTGGAAAAATATGGGAAAAAGCCCATGAGTGCCTTAAGACGTAACTTACTCGGAAATTCGAGTAAAGTCCGAAAACGAACTCGGATTCTCTAAATTAGACACGGGAAATTAAATTCTAGACTAAATCTAAATTTCGCTGAAAGGTATCCGTAATATATTTTTAATATAAAAATAGGGTACATTTGCGGGTGTTACATTTGGGCTCGAAATTCAGGGTTAAGAAAGGGTATATAGTGAGGTTAATTCACCTTTGAGAAAGACGGATAAATTGAAAAGTGAGAAAGACGGTAATTTTATTACCAAATAAGATAGAGGACGATGAGAGGGGAAGATTAAGACGAAAATTAGCGGATTTGAGTAAGTAATGAAGGAGTAGTGTCGATATTTAGCTTGATCAAATATGGAGCTTATGTTTTTGGTGGTTACTTGGTGAGGAAGAAGGAGTAAGTGGAAAATGAGGGAGTTAGGGTTTGAGGGAGTAAGTGGAAAAATATGGGAAAAAGCCCATGAGTGCCTTAAGACGTAACTTACTCGGAAATTCGAGTAAAGTCCGAAAACGAACTCGGATTCTCTAAATTAGACACGGGAAATTAAATTCTAGACTAAATCTAAATTTCGCTGAAAGGTATCCGTAATATATTTTTAATATAAAAATAGGGTACATTTGCGAGTGTTACATTTGGGCTCGAAATTCAGGG